>WEIV01008641.1:15399-49082 GCA_013390005.1 Calyptomena viridis | reverse complement strand
AATGTTTTTCTTAAGAAGCAAATAAAAGAAATTTCAAAAAATATAATTAAATTATTACTTCAGGTGCATTTTTTATTAAAATATTACAGACTGACAGTTCCATAAAACTTTTAATTTCTTTAATTTAAAAAAAAAATTGACAGGACAGCTAAAGTATTTAGTCTGTGCACAACAAAGGAGCAAAGCCACCATTTTTTTCTGCGAGTTGAAGTGTTTGCTGAAATACTTAACTGCTGTGTATTCACACCAGCATCTATTATCTGACTGCTGTGGAAGATTATATGTTTTTGTTTTTGTTTCGAAAGTCAGACAGTGGTTGAATTATTGCAGGAAGTTTTCTGCATGACATTTCAGAGACTCCATAGCAACTGCATTCAAGTTGTGGCACCTGCATCACATGAAACTCTTCAGAGTTCTACTTTGGGTTCAAGGAAAGTGTCATGTGAAGTCATGATGTCATGCAGAGATTGTAAAAGGAAAACACATCCATTCTAAAAAGGAAAATAGTGCATGTAGAGGCATCTTGCAAGCCTAGCCACATGGAAATGACAAAACCACTCTTTTTCTAGAAATAATGATGAGCAATGGCAATGCCTCTCATTATTTCCCCTGAACTGCAAGCACTGAAAAAACTTATTCAGTAATATGCTATTAGAAGTCATATGTACTCTTGTACCCAACAGCATTTCCAAGAGATACTTTTCTACTTCTGTGTCAAAACTTACAAGTTTTTTACTGTTTTCCTCTAAGAAAAAACAAAAAGTAATCTTGCTTACAAGGTTCTGTGGAACTTTGACATTACATACTTAAAAATAGAGTATAATTTTTCTGACTAGCACTGGCTGCAACCACCAATTGTTACAAGTGTAGTAAGCATTATTATTCAAAATATCTTACAGCAGCATATATATTTAAAGGCAACCTGGAAATAATTTTGCACAAAATATGTCAGCCTTCTACAGCCATTCAAAAAGGGGCCTAAAATTTCCTTTGTTCATTAAGATGATTTTTCCTGGTTTCGACATCTGTTTTATCTGGAAAAAAAAATTTTCTCACATAATCGTTAAATAAAAAAGAAAGCAATTATTTTAAAACATAGTGAAAAAAATTTATCTCAACAAATTACATTCTCTTATACTGTTCAAGTTTCTAATTCTCACCGCCAGTGACATCATAGTTTCATCAGTTCTCTAGTTTTCAGATTTTAGATTATGTAAAATATAAAAATTAATAAGGAATAATAAAAATGGCACATATCAGGTCAACTTTTTTCTCAACAAATAAGTCAAAAGAAGAAAAAAAAGCCCTTTCTTTGTGAGAGGCTTGAAAAAGTGCATAAAAATTTTTAAGCATACCACTGTTGTCATTGGGTTTATGTTTATGTCATTCAGGGTTCCAGCCATGCACAAATCCAGAGTGACAGCTTCCTGAACTGTAAGATTTACATGAAGCAGTCTTCTATATGACCTGTGGTTCGGGTATATAGGGTGCATCAAATATGTATCACACACCTAAAAAGTAGGCGAACTGTAAATACAATTCACAAACAAAACCTCAACTTTTTCACTCTGTGATTTGGATAGGCTGAGTGAGTAGGGAGAAACAGAAATACTGGTCTTTGCATTTCTCATTTACTCATTTTGTCAATAGCCATACAAATGACTGTTCCAGTGGCCTCCAACCCAGTGTATTCTCCAGTGATGCTGTAGTACCATTTTCTCCTCTTAAAAATTCAATTATTAATTACTTTAGTAAATGTGTGTTTCAGCTAAGTTTTAATGAAAATGTACTACCATAAACTGTTAGAATACAAAACCATTGTGTAAAAAAGTGAGTGAATATTGCAAATATTTTATTCTTTTACTGTGATTTCAATTTCTTCCTCACTTCTTGATCTGCTTACTTCTCATTCTCAGTGCCCAATTCAGGTTTTGGAAATATAAAGTAAGCTCATTAATTAGTTAGTTACTGTACTTTTAATAATAACCTGGGTTGAAAACATCTACCATTTCAGAGCTAGATCGTTAATCAAACATCTTTATTTAATAGCTATTTTCTTTCAATGTATGAAAGAATCAGACCAACCATACCTGAAGAAAGAAGTGATGTTTTATTACCACTCATTTGGAGCTGCACAGAACTCCAGTGTATGTATAAGAAGCATTTCCAAAACCTGCTTTTCAAAGATTTTAACCTTTACAAAATCTGATGCTATGTCAAATTCTGTCACTCCTGAAATTTTCTTTTCTTTCTCTGACAGATCATACCTGCTTATCCAGAGCAATACTGAATTTTAATCAGGGGATCTGAGAGAAGGAACTGCAGAAATGATGCTTTCAAAGAAAGTATGATGCTAGGAACTTTCAGGTTTAATTCAATGGCTTAGAGTTAGAGCTTTTACTAAACAATGTTACAGACAAACTCGTATACCACCAACTAGTGATTCACTTAGAAAATTAAAAAGTTTGGCATTACGGCAGTGTTTAATGTTTGGAAATGCAAATATTTTCTTATATAGAGGCTGTAAGTCCTAATGCTCTATTTCTTGTTTAGCTTGTTCCATACAAAAAAGTGAATGCTCTGCTGAACTCCAGCAATTTTTCTTCTCTACCACCTTTCCTTCAGTACAATTCATGTACTTTTCAGTTCTGACGTTATGAAGTGTTGAAAGACCCCTTCAAATCAAATTGTTCTAAGAACTAAACGATGTATCTTTGTGTGAAGGTTCATACATGAAAGACTGTCAACAAGGCAGCAGAACTATATTATAGAATATAGTGATAGCATATCTGTGATAAGATATCTGAAGGTAAAGTGCAAGTCTCAATTTGTTTTGAAGTTCAGATTAGGGATAAATAATTGAAATATTTGTGCTTTCACTGATTATAGTAGGAAATCCATTCACCAAATTATCAAACAGAAGCAGATACAAATAGTATTTTCACAGCAAACATTAGCATTGCCATTGAGAAAGTGTCTTACCTGGAGATTTATCTTGTATGTACTTCATAAATAATGCATAATCCATGTGTCAAACTTATTCTCACATTCTTCTACTTTTTTCAAAGCAAAATTTGTCAGGTACTTCCACAATAGGAATTTAGCCTTTTTATTGTTATGAAACACAAAATATAGTTTCCTTAATCATTACTTCATTTCTTTCAGATCTTTGATATCTTAAAAGTATAGTTATCTACATTTCTTAAATTGTGTTTTTTAGAAACTGCTTTCTTTCACATCCACAAATGCCTCAGACTTGACTAGGCTAAACCTAATTCATAGCAAGTCTTCTTCTTAGGTATCTCAAACGTGGAGGTACTTCATCTCTCACATTGAATAGATCCATGTCAGAAAAAATAGTGAGGTTCCCCTCTGATAAGGATGGAAAAAACCAGTGTCTGGGGTGCTGGGGGCAAAGGGGTGGGCTATCAGCGAGGCTGTGCCAGCTGATGAGGAAGTAAGCAGGGGAAGGGGAGTTTGAAAGGGGCTGGTGACAAGAAAAATGTGGAAAATGGTCCTTAAGCCTGTCTGACAAAACCCTGCACTTGGATCAAGGCAGTCTGTCCTATCTTCTCATTAACTCCTTTTTTAGCTGGCTGTCTGCATATATCCCACTCTCTATGTGAGCGCATATGTCCTTCGGCTGGCAAGTATCACATTGGACCAGGCAGGGATTAGGAGATTGGTGGAGTGAGCAAGAGGGTTTGAGATCCTTGCCGCGTTCTTCGAAAACTGTGTGTGCTCACACCAGTGACCTTCTCCCTCTGCCAAGACAAGGGAACTTGGCTGTGCTTGTGCTGTTACTGAATCCTGTAGATAGGTGCTGTTGAAGGCAGTGCCTTTTCTGTGGAAGTCTGTGTGACCAAAGATGTCAGCGTCCCCTGGGTGTGTGTCTGTGAGTTGTGAATTAAGCTTTGCTACTGGTCAACCCTGCAAAGGGGAAAGAGGCAGCTCCATCCTTCAGCCTGGGTCCCTGGGCACCACTCTGGGCTCCAGCGGCTGAGCAGGAGGGTCCTGAGCTGAGGCTGCCAGAGGATACAACAGCTCTCAATGTCACATAGCAGAAATTACTCTGTCTTTTTAGACATGACAGTCTCTCAAGTGCCCACATTTTCCCATACAGACAAAATCTGAGGACTAGCAGGTTCTCTGAGCAATTAGGCATCAAAATTTTTCACACATAGATCAATGTTTGTGGAATTTCTTTGCTTTGTATTCTGAGAAGTGTTAATTTTCAGTTTGATCCTCTTTCGTGCAAATTAAATTTTTCTTCAAACTCAAGAGGCTGTTCTTACATGTTCTTGGCTCTCTTCCTACAGTATGCCAATCTGAAAAATAACAGCATTTTTATGAAGAAGGCTTACTTTAAACTTTTCTTTATTTGAGTTGAAATTAATTCAGATAACTTATTATAGGGATTGAGCTTCATGGGACTATACATTTTTCAAACCATAAGAAATTGAACTAAACTAGCAAAAGTAACTAAATTCTTGCTGTTCATCTAAGAGAGAAGAAAAGTTTCATGTAGGCTTTTTACTCCTTTTCACCATCTAAGCATTAAAATGTCATTCATCATAAATTATTTCATGCATTTTTCTAATTAAAATGGATTTAAATCATATGAAATTCAAGTTAATTCAAAAAGGAAAACATGCCTTTTATTTATATTGTATTTTCATTAAAATTACAGATTCTGACAATGATTCACACATTCTTTTACATTTACATGTCATTTTGGGCATCTTGGATGCTGTTATCTTTGGGAAGATAACACTACATTGTGTGAAAAATTCATGTGTAGAGGTTCAATGCAGATTGGCTCTGTTTCCTCATGATGTGAGGGAGGGGCAGCCACAGCCTTTCTGGGAAACCTGTGCCAGGGCCTTCCCACCCTCAGAGAGAAGAATTTCTTCCCAATATCCAATCTAACCCTGAAATCCTCTTTTATACAAAATAGTAGAAAAAAAATAGCATGAAAATAAAAGAATATTAAAGGTAAGCACACTTTTTGTAGTTACAATAAAGGAAAGGAGTCAAGACAAAAAAAATAATTTTCAGGTATTAAATTGGTGACAGATGTGAGTTTGGTAACAAACTATATACAATGTTTACGGCAGACATCCATTGAAAATGCTAAAAAGAAAAAAAGACTTATAGAGTAAAAACTGAGATGGATATTTAGAATGTGATACAAAATGAGCAAAGCTTACAGACAATAAGTGAAGACTGACAGCTGAAAATCAGGCGTTTTTCCGAAGAATAACTGTTGTACTTCAAGACTTAAAACAGGTTCTTAGCTCTGCAAGCTACAGTGCTGCTGAAGGCATCTCCAGATACATTATGTTGATGGGTAAAACCATGAACTTCTCCAGAATATCAAAACCCTCTGGACTCGATGTGTATGTGTGTGTGTGTGTCTGTGTGGAAGAAAAAGAGAAAGATAAAGAAACAGTTTATATTACATGTAAAGGTAAAATACAAAATGTTAATACAATAGTGTGTTGAAAGGAAAACTGTACATTACTGGGTATGGGAAACAAATATAAAAATTAGTATTAGAAGAGAGGAAGAATTTGAGGTGCTTATGGCTTTGGCAGATTTACACCAAACTTGTTTAGATCTGGAGCTGAAATCACAGCTCTGTATAGCACATGTCTCATAATCTAGATTAATTTCAGCTTTTAACTTCAGAGATTATTGCCATCTTTAGAAAATAACATAATCTTATTTATTGTAATCTAGATGTTTTTGGGGTAAGTTTCTGTTTATTGAAGACCATCCTTCAAAAGCTTTTGCAATCTACAGGTTGGAAAACTTTATGTTTAGATTCGTAGACTCTCTTTTTAGTGACGTGAAAAAACATCATATGTAATCACAAGATTAACAGGAACATTGTGTTCAACAATAAGAAATTACATAGCATCATTATCATTGAACTATTCTTAAGCAGTAATTATTATTAAATTTTGTGATGAGTTAGCTTAAAATGAACATAAAATAAATAGAGAATAGACTGTGAGTTTTCAATGAAAAATACTGAGGTGCTCTCTATACGTATTAGGATAGTTCTAGGAATATATCATGCACATTGTAATATTTCATAGTATATTATATTCATAATAAAGCTGAATCAGAGGAGACAAATTCTATATACATGTTGTATTTCTTTAGCAAAGTTATAAACTGAGGGTTTAACTGTGTGACTTGAAGTTTTATTTACTGTTTGAGTAGAGGAGTATTTCTTACCTCTCTCACAAAATAACGTGGAAAATGTTAAGAGAATAGCCAGGTTGTAAAGTCAAGAATGAGAGAAAAAGGAATTTAAATAATTAAGCTACTTCTTGAAATCCGATGTATATCGCATTATTTGTATCAATTTTCTTATGAGAACAATGATCAGCTTGAAACCACAGACTGCTGAAGGTTTCCAGCAAAGTTAGTCAAGGGATTTGTTAGTCTTCCAGTTTTATGTCTTAACTACGATTGACAGTGCACTGGAGGAACAAGATTAATAAAATAAATATGTGATTATACCATGTAAAATGTGTCAGCATGCACTATACTGACACAGAAAAGGATCAAATTAAGAATGTGCATGTTTTTCAGAGCAGAGGGTGCAAGAGTTGAAAGCACGATACCAAAAATTCTAGAAGTTATAGAAGCAACATAATTATTTAATTTCTGAAATATGGAAGCTTGGGAAAACAAAAGGATAGACAAAAATAACATTTTTATACCAATAATTCATCCCTTATTTTTACCTCTTTGTTTACAATTTAAATATTTTTGAAAATAAGCACCAAAATCCCATAAAAACCAGAGTGACTTCTAAAAATTCTATCCAGATACTTTTAGAACTAGTACTTGAAAATTATCTAAATAACTTGAAAACTATTTGCATTTAGGGAAAAAAAACAAACAAAACCATCAAACAAATACCCCAAAAGACCCAAAACAAACCCACAAAAAATCAGAGAAAAGGCATTTTTTCATTTTTAAAATTTGTTAACATGATTAACAGTTGTTATTATAAATACAGGCTTTTAACAAAAAATCTTCATCCAAGAAAATGATGGGAACTACCAGTTTCATTTGATATACAAATCAAATGCAGGTTGCAGCTGTAAAAATATCTGAAGAAAGAAATTGCAGAGGAAATTGGACTATAGAGGTAAGTTTTGTCTAGATTTCAGTTCACACTTTGTAGTTGATTGTTTCCTAAATTCAAAGACATTAATTTCTATGGTGTACTTTGCTAAACCTTTATAATGGTGTGTCTATTGCATGTATGGCAATAATATAAAAGCTCCTGTAGAGCTCATCAGCCTTTTTGAAGATTCATCAGTATTTCAAAAGATGTTTATATTATCTTTATCTTTGTATCTTACTGCCAGACTGCTGCATTTTTCTACTTTAGAGCTGTATGAAGACTGAGTGGTTCCCAAAGTAGTTCTTAAAAACAACAATTAAGCCTCTGAACTCTAACTGGGAGTCTGACCTGTCCTTTTACATAAATTGTTATTTACTTTAAGCATCTATGTGATCCGTGTTTTCAAAACATCTGTCCTCAAAGAACAAACATGACTTTATGAAAACAAACATTAAATTCTTAAGCATCTTTTGTCTTCATGCACTTCTTGCACCTTCCAGACAGCTATCTGAAATCATGCAAATTATGTACTCTGGGAAGTTCTATGGTGGTCCTGAAATATCATTGTTGATTCAAAGTGCATAACTTCCATGATCTTTTATTTCTTTGAATAAGAACTAGACCAGTGTGAATCTGAAGGGTTTACTTATTTCTCCTCATATTCACTTATGATATATCATGAAAACTCAAGAATTTAGTTTAGGCTACTTCATTAAATTTCAATTTTCCATAATTTTATTGGGATGACTGCTGGTAAAATCAGTGGAAAAGACATTCATTTTTCTTTTAATGTAGCTCATTGTTTTATATTCATCTTTCTAATTTCTGAGGACTTCTAGGAATTTTATGAAATGCTTCAGAAAATCTTAAGCTTTGATTATCAGAGCATATACTCAGACAGAAGCTTCTTGACAAACAAAGATAAGCACAAAACCTCTCTTCACCATGTATTGAACCTCCTCATTTGAGATACTCACCTGTCAGTGTACAGTGTGCAAGAAGGAAGAACAGAAAGGACTTCCAGGCAGGAAAATCTTATGTTTGATTTTCTCTCAGGGAGATTCTGTAGTCCATGTCTTTAACCTAGCAACAGCATTCTGTACTACCAGGGAATTCCAGAAAATTTATTTTGACTAATGCAGGATCAAGGGGAAGAACAGAGAGAAGTGTGCATTTCTCTCATTTGATAGGATTATAACAAAAGCAGATCTACTTGTCTACTTTCTGTTTGTATTTTCAAGATTACTTTAATTTCAACACCTTAAACTGGGCAAAGCACAATAAAGAACGACAAAAGGCCCATTTTAGTACTTTGTAAAAATAAAGAGTAAAAATTAATTACATGACTTCATGAAAGAACAGATGTAATCAATGAAAAATCCCAATGATTAAAAAATAGGATTGCACTCAGTCTCTATGTAATATGACTAGTATAGAACATACCTGAGTGCCTATATATATGTATATCTTTATAAAATAAAACAAGAGAAGAGAAATATTGCAAGAGGGATGAATAAGAGATATGGTGAGAAAGAAAAGGTCTTCGGAAACATATTTACCTCTATATTGAAAAAAAATTAAAATATTTTGTCATGTCTTCAGTGTCAGTGACCAGGGAAAAGAAAACTAAAAATGAGAGAGAAATCAGCAATTTTAATAGACACCTGCTGAAGAGGTTTGATTTCCCAGAATAAGTTAGATATCTAACATTTTTAACAGCAACACCTTCCAGTGATTCTAGAAACTCAAGACAACTCACCATCTCCTTGGCAACAAACTAAACAATTTCCAGCCTCTTTCCCTGACGTATAACTCATAGATGACCAGAAGTATAGACCTAAATTAACAATCTATTCCTATTTGCAAACTCGAAGGTCAAGGAAATATCTGCATATTTTTTTAATTATATGTTTTTCTGTCTCATGTGATTTGACAACACCTTACCAGTAAGGCTGTGTGGAAGTTTCAAAACCAAGTCCAAAGGAGAAGTAAATCTATCCTCTTACAGTGAGTGCAATGTCTGCTCAGAATTGTTGAAGAAATTAAGAGCACTAAAATAATGGCACTCTGAAGCAGCAGCTGTCTAATTTCCAGTATCAGGAAAACAAAATACAAGTCACATCCTTGTTCTGAGCCCTCAGAAACTTTTATTTGGTATATCTCAACATTTTCGGGGTCACTTACGAGGGAATATTTTAATAATGAGTTTTAATTTTTATATCTAGGTTATATATTGTGATAAGAAATTTCCAGCAAAGATATAGATATATTTTTCTAATGAAAAACTGAAGCGAAAAGAAATCTTTTCAAATAATATAACTTAGACATAATGGCAATAAAATCTAAAAAAAAAAATCCCTTTTCAAATCTTGTGTCTGCTATTAAAATAGCCAACTGAACTACTGGATGTTGTTTATCTAATTTTTAAGGTATTACATAAACTGCATAAACTTTTCTGCAAATTACAATTTAAATGACAACTGAAATTGCAGGTCATTTTTCTAAATATTATGAAGTTTTACATATAATTGTAACAGCTTGTACCGAAGTAATAAGGGTACCTTAAAAGTTATTTTTTATTTCAAAAGGACCTTTTAAAGTCATGATGTTAATGTTGAATCTGTTTCCAGTACTGCAATATTAGTTATCACAAGAGTGCTAGATAACACAATATGCTTTCACATTCTCAAAACTTGAAGCTGTTTCATTTTTTCTAAATTACATATTTGGTGAACCTGGGTAGAGCTTGACTCCCAGTAATTAAGGCATCTATTTGTCTTGTGAAGGAGGCTGAGAGTCAAGACCTTGTTCCAATTAGTATACAATTATTTATGCAAAGTCAGCTCTAGCAGGAGTAATACCTTATCAGAAATAACGAATACACCGATAGTGACCTGGACATGAAAGGATAGTAAATTAAGAAAACAATTCTCTTTCTCATCCCAAAATCATGTCAAAATTATCTACAAAATTTTCAATTGCACAAAAATCTTGAGGGTTTTTTGCCCTGCTTTTTCTGTTAACCCAAATTCTACCTCTGGGCTTAATAAATATGGTGAAGTATATTGTTATGAAAAGTTTTAGTTTCCACTGTATCATGTAATGTTATCCTTTGGAAAAAAACAAAACACATAACAGTTCCCAGGACACAGGAAGTATCATTTTCCACTACAAGAACTTCTACAGAAATGAGTTAACATCTGTACAAATGTAAAACTGTCCTTCTAGACTGGAACTAAGGTACTTTGAGGTTTCCCTTTTGAGAAATGCTATCTGGATAGACTTTGAGGATTCTATGAAACTTGCCTAGGATTTACAAATATTTGGTTCTTCAGGCTGGTATTAATCTGCTGAAGTTCATTCAACTGTGCAACTTTTCAAATCCCAGAAATATTCATACCTCTTTGGCATGAAGTGAGAATTTAACATATCCTGGAAATATCTTTACACTTAAAATGGATACACACAATGTACATGTCTCAATCGCAATAACTGTGAGTAACGAATGTACAGCAAATCTGTCTATAACTCTGCCAGAAATCAGAAAATAACGATTTTATTCTGATCAAGAACTATAAACCAATTTGTGTTACAGCATTTTCAATCTGTTACTTACGTTGTAAGATCATGTTCCCTTTCAGTTAACTTCTTCTGATGATTGAAACTGTTTAAGCTGTAGTGCATTCCTGAGAGTCTTTTAAGAGTATGAAAACATTTTTAAATATTAATAACGGGTCTGAAGTAGCTCAATTTGATAGAAAACTCTTAAATGACCTTTTTTCTTAATTGTGGAAAAAAAAATTCCTTTAAAACTTTTACTGAGATAGACCTTGAGGTATGACTCATTTCTTTTTGCTATACCAGATGCTGATTTCTTGTAGAAAGGAATAAATTTTTTATGAAAAATGATTTTTTATATACCACATTGTTGCTTTTGCTTTATTATTCTCATAGCATCCAACTGTGCTATTCACATACAGAATACTTTTACTCAAAGCACTATGCAAGTGCAGAGCACAAAGAGATCCACAGACTTTTATTAAAGTCTTAATTTTTTTTCAAACTTTGTAGAATGAACAGAACAAATATTCGATAAAAGAATACAAAGGAATGCAAGGGAAATAGAGACAGTAGTGGTTAAAAAATAGGCTGAGGTAAAGGAAAAGTTCATGGAAGACTTTGAAAGAGAAATATGAATTACTTTGATAGATGACTATCCTAACCACGGCAGATAGCACAAAAATACAGGTTTGAAAATGTATTTGTTGCAAGGGGGCGAGAGATACTGGGCAAAAATTATTAGTGGCTCGAAACAAGTAAGGTGTATGTGTGGGAGGGGGCAGATCAAGTTCTACCAAAGTGGGACGGTGCTCTGCTCCAAACCACACCTCCTAGAGCCTCTGGGACAGCCCTGGAGAGGGTGTCAGTCATGGCACAGCAGAAGCAATGACCCACACCCTGTCTCTGGAGCCCCAGTCTAGCCCCAGTGTGGCTATCAGTCCAAAAGCCCCACCTGGGGATGAGAGGCCATGGGACACCATTTCTCTCTCTCTCTCCCCTCCAAATTTCCTCTTCCTGAAATCTGGGTTATTTATGGTTGGATGGGCTGGAATTTGTTCAGTCAATGTTTTGTGAAATTGTTTATTGTGGTTTAATGTTGCCTTTAAAATTTGCCAAGTTCCCTTATTTTCTAAAGTTTACCAGTTTACAAGTAAAAGTTTGTTGCTTAACCTCCTGGAAAATGTTGTCATGTTTTTCCCTTGCACTCCTCAGGGTAGAAAAAAACCCCAAAGCCTCTTTAAGTAACTTGGTGAGCAAATCTGAGGCTTTACAGGGGTGCTGACAGTTTATATTATAGGTGACCAGTGAAGTTAATTAAGACAAACATAAACCGTAGGTTAGATAGACCTTCCTTCTCATATTTAAAATCTTCTTTGAAGTAAAAACTGTTTTATAGATTGTCAGTGCTGACATAGTTACTACAATACGATGTTTATAATTATTTTGTTGGAATCAGAAGCTGAAAGGTAGCTCTTTCAATAAAACATTTCCATAATAAGATGTAAATTCCTATCAGCTAATTCTGGTACACTTCCATCAACAGTATACAGAGAGAGGAATATCTCTCCAAACTGTAAGTCAGAAGATGTGAGTTAGCAGCCAATTTATTTATTTATTTATTTATACAGAGACCTTAAAATAAGATGCCAAAATTTGGCAATGTTATTACAGTCATCCAGTTATGCTTATTTGGTTTATAACCTATATTTTAAGAGGTATGCAGACAACAATAGTCAAAATTTCTGTATACTAAGAAAGAGTTTTAACAGCTCAGGCGATATCCACAGAATCACAGAATCAGTTAGGTTGGAAAAGATCTCTGAGATCATCAAGTCCAACCTTTGACCTAACACTACCTTGTCAACTAAACCATGGCACTAAGTACCACATCCAGTCTCAAATACCTCCAGAGACAGCGACTCCCTGGGCAGCCCATTCCAATGCCCAATCACTCTCCCTGTAAAGAACTTTCTCCTAATGTCTGACCTAAACCTCCCCTGGTACAGCTTAAGACTGTACCCTCTTGTCCTACTGCTGGTTGCCTGGGAAAAGAGACCAATAACCCCCTCACTACAACCTCCTTTCAGGTAGTTGTAGAGAACAATAAGGACCCCCTGAGCCTCCTGTTCTCCAGGCTAAACAACCCCAGCTCCCTCACAGGGCTTGTGCTCCAGTCTCACATTCTTGTAATTCAAGCAAAGGCTCAAGTTTCTTTGACAAATATTCCTCACAAGAAGTTCTAGAAAAAGTTTAAAAATAGTCCTTCATTTGGAGATCACCCGACATGGTTAAGATCTTTTCTCATCTATACTCATGATGGCCATCAGAATGAATGAGATTTTGAGACAGATGGCACTGTTGTTATGTAGAGAGTAAGAAAACTAGTAAATCATTGACCTAGAAGTCATATTTCCTGACATCCTGTCTGGAAGTATAAATTCAGCTCTATCTGATTAAAAAGAAAGAAGGCCCAAACTTAACTCTGATCATGATTGTTGCTTTGAGCAGTTGTTTGAAAATGAAATAATATAAAAAGGAACAAACTTACTTATTTAAGGGTTATTTCATACTATCTTTATTAATACTTGGCCTATCATTCATTTTTATTCCACAATTCATGGTAATGTTGGAGATCATAAAATACCTGCAATTCATTTTAGAAATATTAATTATATTCAATCTGATTGTAAACAGAGAATTTTGCTAATGTAATAGAAAACTTGTTAAGATAGAGTTAATAGATCACTGACTGAGTTATGTATGCATTTGCAGAAGTAGTCCAAACCCATGTCCCCTTAATACAGCATTACGATTCTGATTTAAATAAGCATATACTGGGTTTCTATTAACATCACAAGTGATTGGCTTAATTCATAAAAATATATTTAAATTCTTCTAATCTATATTATAAATTCTGTGTAGGATAATAGTTACTACAGCAAGATGTGGTCTGTCAAATAGTAAAATGGAATTAATGATGTTGGATACCACGGATGCTGTTTGAGCTATTTTTATCAGAATGTGTATGTGAGCAATTTTTAATTCCAGATCCAGACAGTTGTACAATGAATTACTGGCAGAATCAGGACGTGAAGCTATATCCTTTGTGGGAGGAATTTTCAATGGATTTGAGCAAACACTGCAGCCTCTAGCCATGAAGAAGGCATTTTTGGTGGAGGAATACAAGCTTAAGCATCCCTGTAGAACCTTGATTGGTTTCAAGAAGGTAAGTGCAGTCAAGCAGTTTCATGTTAATAAGTAGAAAACAAAAGTCTGAATACCTGAAGAATGTAAACCAGCATAGTGCATTTTAAAGGAGTAAAGTACACCTTTCTGGGTTCTTATTTATTGAACAAGAGGGGAAAAAAAGTAAGAAATTATAATTGTTATCATTTTGGTACTGGAGAAAGTAAAGGGCAATTAGTAATTGACTGTCCATATAGTAATAGGAAGTTTATGACAGAGGATGGAACTAAAATGAGACTGATTATGTCCCAGCTTGGTGTATTAAGCAGAATAATTTCTGCAGCAACTTTCCAAACCTATTTTCTTCCTGAAAGTCTCCCCCATTTTATAAATGGAAATCATAATTAAGACCAATTAATACATTCTTATACCATATGCTTATACAGTTGAGCAGAGAGATACCAAGGGCATTGAGGAAATAAATGTCGCTGCTAAGCAAAGTACATAACAATTCTCAACTCCTAGTGCACTGTTCAGGCAGCTTGAAAACTCTAGCAATAGTTCCTGCTGCACAAATATCAATTAACGCTTTTCCAGCTCGATGATCTATTCACAATATCATTTAAAAATGGATTTCTGTTGGAGAATAGGTATATTCCAGGGGGACAGCATAGAAGGGCATAAGCAATTCAAGGGGAAGTGCAAAGTCCTGTTCTGGAGTCGAACATCCTCATTCACCAATATATGTCAGGGGTGGACCAGCTGATAATCAGCTTTGCAGAAAATGGCCTGGGAATCCTGGTGGAGACCAAGTTAACCGTGAACCAGCAGTGTGTCCTTATAGCAAGGAAGACTAAAACTATCCCAGAATGCATTAGGAGGACTATTGCCAACAGGATCCTTCCACTCCATTCAGCACTGGTGAGGTCACACCTGGAGTACAATGCCCAGTTCTGTGCTCCTCAGAGCAAGAGAAATGTGGACATACTGAAAACAGTCCAGCCATGAGGACCACAAAGGCCCATGAAGATTATTGTGAGATTGGAGCATCTCTCATAAGAGGATAGACTGAGAAATTGTAGCCTGCAGTAAAGAAGGCTCAAAGGAGTAATGCATCACAATATAAAAATATCAGAAGGGCAGATGAAAAGAGAACAGTCAGGCTCTTTTCATTGGTGTCCAGAGACAGAACAAAAAGCAACAGGAACAGGCTGAAACACAGAACATTCTATCTGAACCTCAAGAAACACTTTTTCTTCAGAAAATGGGTCTTCATTTTTTGAGATATTTAGAAGCCATCTGGACAAAGTCCTGAGCAACCATGGTAGGTAGCCCTGCTGGAGCAGGGACATTGGACCAGACAATTTCCAGGGATCCCTTTCAACCTGAACCAATATGTCATGCTGTGTTTTAAGTAATCTTATGGTTTTTACTGGGATTAAGGTGAAAAAACCAAAAAACATATCAGAGTCCTGTATTTTATTGCCATGGCAAAACACGGTTTACAGCAATGAATGAGAATACGAACATTAATAATCAAATCGAATCCTCAGAAATGGGCTAG
Source organism: Calyptomena viridis (assembly GCA_013390005.1). Lineage (NCBI taxonomy): Eukaryota > Metazoa > Chordata > Aves > Passeriformes > Eurylaimidae > Calyptomena > Calyptomena viridis. The sequence continues at coordinate 33,621 of WEIV01008641.1, read as the reverse complement.
GCAGGAACCACATCCTCACCATTTATTTGTGGGTGAGAAGGATGCTGGAACAGAAACTAATTTTTTATATTTTCAAAAATTTAATGAAATTAAAATTTTATGTAACTCAAGAGACAGATACAGCAAGGTCATGCTGACGCTCCTACCAGCATGTTTACTACTACTGTAACCAGCACTTCTCAGAAAGACTCTGTGGAAGAGTCTTGCTATGATAGAGCTGTCTCCAGTTTTCTAAATTCAGGTCTCCCTTAACTGTGGAGAGTTCTGTGCTCAGCTGGGATCACATTTGTTTCAGAAACTTTGGTACTAGGTAAGCTTCAGACTCTTGTATATATACAAATTTCACCCAAAATACTCTTTTTTATTCATAATTATTGCTTTGTTTCCTATACTCTTCTGTCAGATATTTCATGGCACAAATTCACTGATTGTTCCAAGGAACAACTTATATCTTGAGAAATTTATATAAGGTAACCTGTAGTATCCTATTCCACATAATGGTTTTCAGGGAGGACTGACCTTGCCCAAGAGGGTAGTTATTTATTTTTCTGTCAGGAAATATGTTTTTCCCTTTAATCTGGAAGCAGATTTTATCACAATAACTACAGGAATAGCATCTAAAATAAGCCCTTAACATTGCTCTAAATCTGATATTCTCTTATAGCTACTTGCCTGCACATGTAGTTTTTTTATGTGGAAAAAGCCCTGTGAAAGAAGATATAGATATGAATATGTTCTGAATGTATACAGCTATGCAACTAACTGTAATCTTGAAAATGGTTTTGTACTGGGTCTATATGAGCCCACAGCAGCCTTAGCAGTGCTAGGAGATAACACTCCACTGTTTTGACTGCTGTGAGGCAGAGGCAGAGGGAACATGAGCAGGCCAGGTGACCCAGACTGACCAAAGGGATATTCCAGACCATACAACGTCAGCTCAGATATAAAGCCAAGGAAAGGAACAGGGGAAGTGGGGGGCATTTTGTTGTTCCCAATGCCCGCCCACTGAGAAGACAACCAACGTGTAGGGCCCTGCTTCTCAGGACACGAGCTGACCTCATGGAATGGGAAGTAGAGATTAGATTTTCCCTGCTTTGCTTTTTGTGCGAACAAACCTTTCACTTATAGTAAACTGCCTTGTCTTAAAACCCATAAGCCATTATCATGTTATTGGTAAAAGAGAAGGGGTGAGAGACTGTCCAGGCACTTGGCGTTCAGCCAAGGTCAATCCATTACAAGTTTAAATCAATCTCAAGAATAAGAAAAGGCATGTTCCCAGTTCTACTGGTTTGTAATGCTCTTTGTATTATTGTAACAGAAAAGAGAAAGGACTATGGAAGGCCTGTGGAAACAGCCGGGGTCTTATCACTCTTTTTAAAAAAACATTTTGAAATCAAATTTAGCTTGGTGAAAGATACAAAAAGAATGAAGGAAGTTATAATGAAAAAATCCTATTCTACCTCTGACCAAGGTTTGTGTTGTAGAATTTAGCCCTTTATGAAAACCACATCATTTAAAGAAGACTGCCACAAGAGGAATAGATTGCTTTATTGCATGTCAGCTAACTTTTTAAGAGAATGCCTCATTAGTAAAATCACTAAAATTAAAACTTGTTATTTCTCTTCTCCCTATTAATGTGCATGTGTGCCAAATGACAAAAACAATTTTACTATTTTTATTTATTCCTAATGCTTCAGAGCATAGTTTCATACGAATAACGTGTTTTGTAATCTTCAATGACCACTGTCATTGAAAGTACAAGTTCTAAATAATGCGTTTAATGTACTCTAAAGGAAGAATCCTGCATTCAGAGAAAGTTGGAACTCCATACACCTCGTTTAGAGGATATTTTTCAGGTTTCCAGTCACATAGGAAGAACACCTCCTTAGGTTAAGCAACCTTCTATTTTTACACTAGTGCTTTGTGGACTAACACAGAAGTAGATCTGGCATGCAAACAAATAGGAAAGAAAAGCAGGAAATCCTCTGATGTTATTATCCTTCCATGTACAAAGCCCACTATGAAAACCACATATCACTTAAAATTCTTTGCTCACAGAGTGCCTCTGAGAGATTTGATCCTGGTCTTATAAATGCTGCCCTCACAGCTTTGTGTGTGTCATTCCTAAGATATCCATATAACGAATGTGAGAGAAAGGGACACTCTCCCACTAAAACCAGCTTTTCTGGGTTAGATGAGAGCAATTTCCTTCTCACTATATCACACACGTGATTTTCTTAACATAAGCCACAAGAAGTATTTATACTTTCAGATGAATATTTGAACTGCTGCATTGTTGAAACCTTGGCTTTGCCTGTCAATTGCTGTTTAGAGTTGTAGGGCAGATATTTCTTCATGGACGTGAAAGGGTAGCAGCTGTAGCATATTTTTTCAATACTGTACACCATACGTAGGAATTTGTACAGAATTAAAATCACTAGAAACTCCTGCCAAACTTATGTATCCATTTCAAGACCCCTTAATCACAGTATAAAAGACTACAAAACAATGGGGTAGTACCAGGATCACTATCCTTTCCATAAAATGTACAAGAGTTTTCAACTGAATTGTTTTAAAATTCAAGTGTATTTTCACCCTGAACCACAGAGTCATTAGCAATGAAAATCTTAACAGCACAAGTCAGGTTATCCTAACAATGAACATATTTTTTTATTGGAAGCAGCAGAAAGAGAAGACTAAGCTGTATGTCTCTCTGATCCCTGCTGTTTTATGATTTTTAGAGCTTTACTAATGCAGAAAAATTTCAGACAATTCCTTTAATTGTGTGACTAGTAACCACTGAGCATTTCCTTTCCATAAAACCTCCTCATTGCATTCTAGTCAGTATTTAACAAAAGCAAAGATCACAAGTAATGGCTGCATAGTCACATATCTCTTTGTTTTAAAGTGATTTTCTCTGAATACAAACAACCTTTAATTTTCACCTCTAGTTAAAATTAGAAATCTCTCTCTTAGACCTTTCCAAGTAAGGTATTTTCCTAGTTTACAAAGCTAATCAGTATAATAATCCTCTGTATTTATGCAGCATCCCTAATCTCAGTGTTTCCAAGTGTTTGAAGAATATTCCTTAGATTTTATAAAAAATTGTAAAGGAGGTGATTTCTGGGTCAAATCTGCCTGTGCAGCTACACAGCTCCTGAGAGCTCATTCCTCTTCACAGGCTGTGCAATCACAGGAGCTGCCCCGTAATTGGAAAGGCTATGTCTAACTCACAGAAACAGAAACCACTTCTAGGCAACCTCTGTACTTGATAATAACTAAGAAAAATAATAATAAAAAAAAATCACAAAGAAGTGCAACATTTTACATTCCCGTGATTCTTAGAGATAGACCAAGACTACCTATATTCCTGTTGAAAATCTGAGGGACAATTTTAAAAAGTGTCAGCAGAGTAAAATATTCAGCTCAGAAATGACTTATGTAACCTGAACTTGAGATACTTTTCCCACCTAAGCTTACTGAAATGTGCTTAGTGCAAGTGGCATAAGATGATGTGATTTGTGTACAAGGAAAACAGACAAAAAAAATATTAGGGCCTCCTTTATATTTCATGTTGCCTGTTTTCATCATTCTTGTAGTTGTTCATGTGGCATTGATTTTTATTTCTTATTGGATTGTTCAACAACTGGGTCCAGAATTTACAAAAATATCTGAACATGTAACTTTTTCTTATGTATGAAAAGAGATTTATACGTGAATCTTTGCAAAGCAATGTTACAAGTACTGTAAGGAAAATGAAAAGTCAATGTTTTGGAAAATTTAAAGTCATCAAGTGAACAGGTGAGATGAAAATATGTTACTGCTATTGCCAGGAAAAGAACTCCCTTTGTAATACTTAGTAGTTTCATTCTTATAGGTGTGTTCAGACTGGTAAAGGAACTAAGTTGTGCACTGTCAGTATACATCCTTGTGCTTCTTTAGTTCCTACAGGTTGCATTAATATCATGTGCATAGGATGGGTGCAAACCATTTAGGGAAAAGACCTATGAAGTTTGCTGATGACTCATGAAGAGCAATTAAAGAGAATGTTTTAATATATTCTATAATATGTTAAACGTTACACATTTTTTACTTTTATATACACAATATTTCTTGTCATGTATTGTAGTGCTGTGTGCTTTGTATTTATTNATACTTAGCTAGACTCCTGAAGAGAAGCCTGCTGCTGAGATCACCCCACACGCATGGTGTAATCCTCCTGGTTGGTGTCCTAAGGCTACCCGGGGTGGAATTGGACCAGGGACCGAACCAGGAATTGCATCAATGTATCACACTTTATACATGCATATTGTGAAAAGATACAATCGTAAAATGATAGAATCATTTAGGTCGAAAGAGACCTTTAAGATGAAGTCCAGCTGTATACATAGTCCTGCCAAGTCCACCACTAAACCACATCTACACATCTTTTAAATATCTCCAGGGATGGTGACTCCACCACTTTGATGGGCAGCCCATTCCAATGCCTGACAACCCTTTCAAGGAAGAAATTTGCCCTAAAATCAAATTGAAACCTCCCCTAAGGCCATTTCCTCTTGTTCTATCACTTGTTATTTGAGAGAAGAGACAGACTCTCACCTGGATACAACCTCCGTTCAGGTAGTTGGAGATAGCAATAAAGTCTCATTTCAAACTCTGTTTCTCCAGGCTAAAGACCTCCAGCTTCCTCAGCTGATCCTCATAAGCCAGGGTGCCACTGGCCTTCTTGGCCACCTGGTTACACTGCTGGCTCATGTTCAGTCATTGTCGATCAGCATCCCCATGTCCTTTCCTGTTAGGCATCTTTTCAGCCAGTCTTCCCCAAGTCTATTTCTCAAACCTAGTGTTTCCTTAACCCTGTGGAAATTGGAAATATAGGCTATACATAAAGCCATAAGCAAACTGTGAGTCCTCCAAAGCAGCAATGCTTTTCAAAGCAGACTTGTCTTCATGCTGTGGAGAATGTTTTACAGTTAAGTTCCTTGAAATTTAAAGCCATTAACTTTTCAGAAGTTTTAATACTTTCTCTACCTGCCCTGTTAATTATCAGGGTTTTGTTCTTCCTCACACACCCACATGATGCTTCTTTCTGATCCTGCAATGAATTCATCATGTTGACGTTTTGACAGTTCTCTTATTTCTAAGCAGTAGACTACTATGTCATAAACATAGTGTTTCGATTTTGCTAAAGAATAAAGAATAAGGTTAAAGTGCAAAGAGAAAGAATATTTTTATTCAAAAGCAAATGTCAGCAACAGTGACTGAGGGAAAATAGAACGTTCCTGGCACAGAAAATTACTGACAGACCCACAATTTTTTTCTTCCTAACTTTGTATATATCTTTCCACAGATACAGATGTACAAACATAGTGCAATTTCTTTAACACCATGTTCCATTATTCTTTCAATCTTGCTGATACTTACTCAAAAGAATACAATTTTTCAACAAGTGGTTATTTTATAAAAAAAATTGCCATCAAATTTGCTCATATATTTGGTCATTTAGCACGAACTCTAAGACCAAACAGTAAAAACCAATATTCCTTTATTGTCACATCATGGCATAGTTTCCAAATTGCTTCTGTGACTGTAATGAACACCATAGGCCTTCATTCTTCCAGACCTAATAAATTTGTTAATACTCAGAGCTATTTTGTAGATCACAAAAAACCCCAAACCCTCCTTTCCTGCACAAGAAGTTTGGGAAAAGAGCTATTGACACACTACTTAATTTTTAAAAGTTAGACTAGTCAGTTCACATTGGAAAAATTCCCAGTTCACAAGGGAAAANAAGTTAGACTAGTCAGTTCACATTTTAAAGGGAAAGAAACCTAATTTGGTTCTTTGTATATTTCATAGAATCATAGAATAGTTTGAGTTGGAAGGGACCTGAAAGATCTCCTAGAGCCCAACCCTCCTGCCATGGGCAGGGACACCTTCCACTAGATCAGGTTGCTCAGAGCTCCATCCAGCCTGGCCTTGAACATTACAGGGATGGAGCAACCTCTCTGAGCCTCACCACCCTCACAGTAAAGAATTTCTTCCTAATGTCTGATCTAAACCAACCTTCTTCAAGTTTAAAGTCATTCCTCTTGTCCTATCACTACATGCCCTTGTCAAATGTCCCTCTGCAGCTCTCCTGCAGCCCTCTTTTGGCACTGGAAGGCAGCTATAAACTATCTCCAGAGCCTCCCTTTCTCCAGGCTGAACAACCCCAACTCCCTCAGCCTGTCTTCATATGAGAGGTGTTCCAGCCCTCTGATCACCTTAGTGTCCCTCCTCTGGACTTGCTCCAAAAGGTCCATGTGACTCTTGAGTCATGCTTCTCCTTTTTCAGTCAGTGGGAAATTCACTGAGCTGCCATGACTTCTAAAAAATGATTGATAGTGCCACTTCCTATGACAGTTTCCTCAGGACCCATGGATGCATCCCAGTAGGTCCCACGGACTTGTGCACCTTTAGGTTCCTTAGATGTTCTTAAATGTTTTGATACTTAGCCATTTCTTATTGTAGGTGTTTAATTCAAGATACGTGGTATCAGCATTCATAGATGATTGTAGTGGCATAGGAAATTCTCTAGATGCCAGTGTTTTAATCTGGTTGAAGTGTTGACTTCAACAGTGTGCCCTGGCAGCCACAAGAGCTAACCAGGTGCATCAAGCTCAGCAATGCTAGCTGATCAAGGGACATGATTGTCCCTCTCTACTCTGCACTAGTGCAACCTCATCCTGAGTCCTGCTATTTGAGAGCATCCAAAGGAGGGAAACGAAGATGGTGAAGGGTCTAGAGGGGAAGAGACTGAGGTCTCTTGGTTTGTTCAGCGTGGAGGGGACGCAGGGGAGACCTCATGAAACTGCAAACTCCTCACGAGGAGAAGTGAAGGGGTAGACACTGATCGCTTCTCTGTGGTGACCAGTGACAAAAACTGAGAAAATGGCCTGAAATTGTGTTAGGAGAGGTTTAGGCTGGATATTAGGATAAGATTCTTCACCCAGGGGGTTACTGGGTACTTGAACAGGCTTCCCAGGGAAGTGATCATGATACTAAGCCTGATAGAGTTCAAGAAGCGTTTGGACAACACTTTGAAGTACATGGTGTGATTCTTGCTGAGGTCCCGTGCAGGAGTAGCAGTTGGATTTGGAAGACCCTTGTGGGTCCTTTCCAGCGCAAGATAGTCTATGATTCCATGATTCTTGGACTTTGAATCAGTTTCCCAGAGGGCTGGTGTGTAGAACTCAGTTCAGTGTAAACTCTAATTTTAAATAACAGTCTTAGAATGTCTTGGATTTTGAATCATAATAATAAAAAAAAAGTTTATTCCAAGATTCATTTCAGGTACTAAAACTACTGATATAACACTTCTATAATATAAACCTGGATCCATACAAAATCTAAGAGCATTTTTCCATATGACATAAAATGGAAGGTGTTCTTCCACTTCAAATCTCTCTTCTGCTTATTTTCAGAAGAACCTTTTTTCTATGTCTAACCAATACTTTTATTTCTGTGCTAGACTGTTTATGCAAGATCTGCTGCTTCTAAACTGATGTTTATGATAAACTATCAAATGTAAACATTCTTTTTAAAACTGAGAGTGAGGTTCTGACTGAAGTTTGAATATTGAAAAGACAGCTGTAGAGGATTTTTAGAGATCTGAAATTCTGAGATATATGGAAAATTTTTATCATCTCATACCTTTAAATCTGTACCTGTTTTTACATTTGAAGTAATCCATTTTGGGTGTTTTAATCATAGGTAAGTAGTTCTGCTGTCCAAGGGAACTCAATCAGTTCTGTAAAATGTATTTCATGTTGAGTGTCAAGGTCTATTTTATATTTGAGACATCCGACTTGTTCCACTTAAATCAAATGTTCAATTTGGTTTGTTCATAACAAGTCATTCTTAACTTTGAAATTATATGACAATGCTTTGCTGTTATTCCCCCCCCCACAGTAGTATTTTTAGACTCCTAATCTTTGGATTTATTATGTAATATAAATTTTTTTATTTTAATGTTTCTTAAACATTGCCAGAATGTAAAACACTACCATCATGGTTAACTGCAACGCTTAGCTGATGTAAAAACCATGTTGAATTTTTCTGATTTCCTAATCCATACTTCAAGAAAATCTTACTTATTCAGAATAGCAGATTAAATTCATAGCATTTAGTAGACTTTTAATGTATGTAAATCTGAATAGATTGCTTATGTTTGCCATTCAAAAAATCATAATTTGGAGGAACTCAATGCATTTACAGAGCAGCTTGTTAAGGTCCTATACATATCCTATTTAAGTATTCACATCAATAAAAATTTTGTCCCCAGTTGAGAATGTAGCAAATACCATCAAAATGTGCAAAACAAACCTGTATGAGAATGACCCGGACCCTTTACCAAAAAGAGAAATTATGCTTTTTAACAACATCATTCCCCAATTGAATGACACTTCTCTGTCTTACGAACCACAGATGGAATTAAAAAAAAAAAAAAAAGACACTGTAACAACAACAGAAAACCCACAACCTTGATCCAATAAACCTTAATTTAAAAGTGGTTTCAGAGTATAATCAGTAACATGACTCCAGAGAACCGTGTGTGTATCGTATTTGAAGGGAGTATGAGTAGGAGTTCACAGTATAGTAGTTTTCTTATGATAGAACAGCTTAACCTGATTAGCTGACTGACATTGCCTTCACAAAAATACATGTAGAGTTCACAGTTGTATTGGGTTTTCTGTGCCCAGGTTTTGGCAGCAGGGATGCTGTAGGGGAGGCTTCTTCAAGAAGTTGCTGGAAGCTTTCCCCATGTCCAACAGAGCCAATGCCAGCCGGCTCCAGGCCAGTCAGGGGCAATAGTAACGCCTCTATGATAATGTATTTAAAAAGAGAGGAAAAAAAGTTAGGGATTAGATGAAGATGGCCACCAGAGAAGAGCAGAGTGAAAACATGTGAACAGCAATGCAGACACCAAGGTCAGTGTAGAAGGAGGGGCAGGAGGTGCTCCAGGCACTGGAGATGAGATTCCCCTGCAACCCATGGTGCAGACCATGGTGGAGCAGCTGTGCCCCTGCAGCCCATAGGGGACCACAAGGGTGCAGAGATCCACCAGCCGCCCATGGAGGAGCCCATGCCAGAGCAGGTGGATGTTGGAAGGAGGCTGTGAAGCTGTGTGTCACAAAAAAGGGAAAGTTTAGACTAACCCTTCAAAAGGGGAGAATCTCTCAACCCTTAATATTTTATTTGTCTTTCAGAGTCCCAGGTAAATCCAACTCCTTTGAGGCCCAACCAGTCTACAGGTGTCCCTTGTGCAGAGGGACCTTCACTTGTAGGTTTGCTAAATTGGAAGGTATTTTCAAAATATACCCCTCTAGGAGGGACTTTCACCAACAGATGGGGAGATTCCTCAGCAAATCTACCCCTAAATGTTATTTTGCCACCAACGAAACTGTCAGGACCTTCCTATAAGGATTTACGCTAAACAGTTACAAGATAACACTTTTTATTAAGATACATTGCGGCAAAATAGATAATGGGTTCTTTTAATTGTCAGGGTAAACCTAATTACAAAAGACACAGTTCAAAACCACATAAAATGAATCATATATACAAGTTCGAAAGCAAAACAATCCATCCAGAAATCTATGAGTAAAAGCAAAGTGTTAGTTTTAAATCAACCAGTTAACATGCATAAGTTACAGCTTATCTCACTCAGCATCCCAATGTGAGAGAGGAGTGAAAGGAAGGTGCCCGTTGGCCTTCTCTGAGGTCAGGATCAAAAGCTTTTCTCCCAAATTCTCTCACTTTTTGACTCATTTATATACTATTTTTCTCCCAGAAGGAGATATGGAGGGGTTTTTTGTGAGTGCTATGGTCAACATTTCTAAATTGGGGGGGTAGGGAGATAAGGGTTTAATTGTTCATTGCTGGACATTACCTGTGGTTAACATTCTCATGTGAATTCTGCCTAGAAGATTGGTCAGTGATACCTCCATATCACTGCATTCTTCTAGTTGCAGATGTTTATCTCCGCTTAGGGAAACCTTTGTGACCTTATGCTATCCAGGAAACAGCAATTGTAGTCTCATTTCTTTCCCCACTCTGGGAAAAAGACACCAGATGCCTTCTCGGCAATTCTTAACTTCAGGTGTTCAACCAATGTCTCTCACACTGTGGGAGGCCCATGTTGAAGCAGGGTCCTGGGAGGGACCTGCTGACCACTGGGAAAAGGAGTCCACTCTGGAGCAGGATTTTCTGGTAAGACTTGTAGCTGCTCACGCTGGAGCAGCCTGAGCCTGAAGGACTGCACCCTGTGGAGAAGTGACACATGTGGCAGCAATGTCTGAAGAACTGCAGTCCATGGGATGGACTCACACTGGAGCAGTTTGTGAAGGACTAGTCTCCCATGAGAGGGACTCACGATAGAGAAGTTAATGAAGGACTGTCTCCCGTGGGAGGGACCCCATGGGAAGCAGGGGAAGGACTCCCTTCTCTGAGCAGTGGCAGAAAACAAGTTACTGTAATCCCCATTCTCAGTCTCCCTGTATTCTGGGGGGAGAAGGTGTAACCTGGAAGGATGGAGGTGGAGGGAAGGTGTCTTTAAGATTTATTTTGCTTCTCATTCTGAAGCTCTGATGCTGTTAGCAATAAATTCAATTATTATCCCTATTTGGAGTCTGTTTTACCCATGACAGTGATCAGTAAGGGATATCTCATGGTCCTTATCTTAACTCATGAATATCTTAATTATATTTTCTCTCCCCTGCCCATTTGCTGGGGGTATTGAGAGAATGGCTTTAGTGAGTACCTGGCATCCAGCCAGGATCAAACCACTACAGCAGTAAAATCAGCACAGCTAGAATAATATAATCAAGATATTTTTAATTTCTTGAGTCAGTTTGGGTTTCATTTTTGTCACATAGTTCTCTTCATATTTTGGGTGGAATCCCAGAATGTCTCTACCTTTTACTCCTTCCAAAAACAAAACAAAGTAAACAAAACCAAACCAACCAAAAAAATAGCCAACCTCCTATCTAAGCTACTCTCTCTCAACTTAACTTTTGTCATATGATGCAGCACAGGTCAATGTTATAGCTCATTCTAAAAAGATTCTTTTGAATTAATTAAAATTTAAGTTAGTATACCTTATTTTATATACCTTCATACATTGAAAATATTTCTTTGAAACAGGGCATTGTGTGAAGATTCATAAATTTTATGATGCCTTGCTGATAATTATCAGTCCTCCAAGAAATGCTAAACAAGCTAGGAATAAATGCTGAGATTTCCACTTAGATTTCCATACAATGAGTTTTTGAGTCACAAGTTAAGCATCTTAGAAAAAGATAAAAGACTTTTTAGAAACCTGAATCACTAAAATCAACAATCCAATGAATGGCTTTGGAATAGTGAACATTATTTTGACATGTCCTTCTTCAGTAGCCTTCACAGTGAGGTTTTGATCCTTGAATGGTACTCGTTGCAATGTCAATAATACTGCAAAATAACAATTTGTTTCCCTTTCAAAGTATTTAAGGAAGAACACATTTTCCCCTACAAAACCAGCTGTTAGTAGGTTTAATAGTTTTGTGAAAAAATACAGATCGTCCAAATATCATCAAAATAAAATTGATATGCCTGAAAGTTTTGCAGCATTTCACATCAAAGCTTATTTATTGAATAAAGACACCTATCATGATTTAACTCCTATATAAAAAAGAGAGAAATACATTATTCTAGTCAAAGTTTGTCAATACAGAGCAGCTTATAGGAAAAATTATGTTTAAAATTATATGAAAAATATTCTTGAATTGTCTACCCATCATCATTAAAAGTTGTCACATCCTTATGTGTCAGTTATATTTTTCTATTAACTCTCTTGTAAGATACTACTAAATATCCCAAACAATCCTCTGCAATTCTTCAAAATAAGACCTTGTTAATTCAAGAATAGAAGTAATTTTTTCCATCATAGGCAAAAAAATGAAGGTACCATTCTTGGTTCTTGGAGGGACATAGGACCAGGTATAATGACATATGAAGGAATTATTTTCCATTTACCTCAAGAATAAAACTACTATTGAACAAAGATAGCCAAGAATTTCATCCATTCTAAGGAATGAATTCAAATTCAGACATAGTTGAATTCAGACACGTCACTGCTTGACTTCAGTACTTTACTAGAAATCAGTGACTTTCCTAGCCTGAGAAGATTTGCTTCAGGAAATTTGGCATCCTTGTACTGGGTCTATCTGAGCCTCAGCAGCTTTAGAGATAACACTTCGCTGTTTTGACTGCTGTGAGGGAGAGGCAGAGGGGACACGAGCAGGTCAGGTGACCCAGACTGACCAAAGGGATATTCCAGACCATATGACGTCAACTCAGATATAAAAGAACAGCAGGGGTGGAGGCACGAGGTTGTCTCTGTTGGCTGCCTGCTGAAGGGACAACCAACGCGTAGGGCCCTGCTTCTCAGGACGCGAGCTGCCCTTTGTTGAATGGGAAATAGAGATTAGATTTGCCTTCTCTTTGCTTCTTGAGCATGCAAATCTTTATTTGCTTGTATTAAACTGCCTGGTCTTAACACCCACGAGTTTGTCATAAAGGGAAGGGGTGAGAGACTGTCCGGGTACTTGGCACCCAGTCAGGGTCAACCTGTCACAATCCTATAAAATGGATGTGATGGTTACAGCACAAGCTGTTCCTTAAAGTTTAGATACTGGCTGTACCACAGGCTCTGTCTCAATATTGCCAAGAATTCTCAGCTGTTAATCACCAAATCTCTGTATCTAGCTTCAAGGAAATTCACATTTTTACTCCAGTTTGGACTTTGTGAGCTTATTCCAGGGAAAGAAATGCAGGATTCTGAGACATAACTGAGTTCTTCCAGTAAAATGGGGACACAAGTGTCTTGAAGCCCATACCTTTGCAATCCTGAAGTTAGCATCTTAGCCTTAACCACATCAATCAGATGTGGTGGTGGTGTAGCTTTGAGATCTGGGGTGAGTCAGCTTCCTTGTGTTTCAATTCCCTACACTAAGATGGGGAATAACAGCACTTCTGCAGTTTACAGGAGTGATGCTAGAATTCCATAATATCAGAAGTCTTTCTACGCCAACATATTGTTCTAGGGAGAGCCATGCATAAAAAGTACCCTAGCAAGAATGAGAACCCTAGGAGTCATAAACACTGCTGTTAGAGTGGATATTGGAGACTAGAGAGGAATAATTTCCAGTTCTCTGGCTATCCTTAGGGACAGGAATTATTTATGTAGTGTGGCAAAGGGCTTTATTTGACTCAGCAAGTCTACTTCTTGAGATACAAAAAACCCCAAAGCTGAAAAAGAGAGAAATAAAAAAAAAAAAAAGGCATTTTCTGCATTCAGCATGTTTGTTTGTTTGTTTTTCATTTTGTTCATTATAACTGACATGTCTGCTGTGATGTTAAACACAAAAGGGTGTGGAACAACAACCTGTTGAAACAACAAGTAAATAATACTTTACTAACTGAACAGCAGCAAAACAAAACGATATAAAAATACTTAGCAGAAAAATATGCATATCCCAACACCAATTTTGAACAGATTATGTCTTGTCATGACCAATACAGTTTTGTTTTCAAACTCTTTTTAACCATCATTAGCCCCAAATACTTGCCAATAACTAGAATTGATGTTAAGAAATTTAATATTTAGCAAATTGATTTGTACTGTTGTAACTCATTTGTAACCTAGGCATTATACAATTAGACTTATTAAATTAATTAAGTTTGTGTGAATTTCTAAGTATAAATTTATATATATACGATTTTTTTAAAAGTCTACTGTTTTCAAATAACTAATAAAAGAATACTAAGCTCAAATCTTGAATTACTCAAATACTCATGAAAAAAGAATGCATCTTTAATGTGTGTGAACTGCTGTCAGAAAATCAAGGAATATACCATTTTAAGATTTGTTTGTTCAGATCCACTAAAAAACTACACACAGTATTTACCCTAGTGTAACTTTTGGACACCTGTTCTTGGTATCTCTAATGGCCCAATAAATTTATAGATAAATTACCAGATATATCAGAGAAACTGTTAAAAGCAAATATTTTGTTCTTGAAAACAGGTTTCTTAAAGAAGCAAAGTCACTACCTGGTCATACCTCCTAAGAAGCCAGAAACAGATTATTTCAACTATTTCATTTTTTAATTTAAGGGATTTATGTGGGAGTTTTTACATCTCACAATTAAATCGCTTTTACTAAAAGTTGAAAGAAGACATGAGTAAAACAGCTTTATCATTAAATATGATTTTGAAATCAGTTTATGTCTATTTTTCTTGTGATATTTCATGTATTTATTGAATGTGCTTATATCCATTTAAGCAAATTGTGCGTACACTGCAGTTGGAAGAGAAAAATGGGATGACTAAAGAGACATTATCTGTCAGAAATCTTATATGCGTATAGTTGGGAAAGCTCTTCCACAGAATGTAGTCTATCATCTTTCTCTAAGATGACACCTGGATTATTTCTGAAACTTAAGATTTAGGTTATTTTACCGTTGCTGCTGGATAATTGTCTACATGCATATTGACCAGAGATTTCCTGGAATATCTCAGCTTTGAACTGTGTAGCAAGTTCAATAAATAAAAATGCAAAAAGTAAAAAAGGCTATGTAAACACTCATAAAAAAATGATTCAAAGTACTCCACTGGAAAAGAAACCTAATTGAAAGTAAGTTGCAAAATGATCAAAATATGGAGGTCATGGATATTAAATTACACACTCAAGAAACTAAGTATTTAACTCTACCAAAATAAATACAAAACTCAGTCCAGATTTGTTAAAAAGGTCATGAACCACTGAATTGGACTTCCGCTTGATATAAACTAAGCTTTTGAAAAACTGTTTCTTCCCAGGGGAGTAGTGAAAGAAGATTGCAGAAGTTTTGGATCTTCTTCACTTGCTATCAGCAGGGACTCAGTCTGAGGAATTTTGCTTTGACTTTTCTTGTGGGTGATGGGCTGCGGACAGCTTCAACCTTGGTCAAATACAGCTTTGCCTTGAAGCAGGAATGTAAACAAGCTAAAATAAGGAACATGAAAAAAGGAGGATACAGGTTAAGATTCCACAAGAATGTGCAAACTACCGAAGACCAATGATAGAGCTAAAGATGACGCTTGAACAATGAGTTTTAACCAATAGTGAAAGTTTTAGTGGTGCGTGCGCAGAGAAATAGAGCATAAAAAGCTGTTGTAGATTAATAAAGTTTGCTGATGCTTGACTCTATCATGGTGTCAGTGTGAGTCCACCATCATTTTCTCATTTGCGTACATGCTTCCAAGGGAATTAAAAAGCCTATTTTTCCTTTTCATAAAGATTTATCATGTTCTTGGTAAAGCTGGATAGTTGATATCAAAAGGTTTAATCTTCTCTGAGAGGTTACTGTAGATAAAACCTTGGCACCACAAGTTCCAGCATGTGGCTACTGCTTTCTGAAATAGCGTAATGACAAAGCCAGCATAAGAAACAGAACTGCTCATATCCTCTAGCAATTTAAAAAAAAATAAAAATAAAAAATTTAAAAAGAAGCTGGACCAATATGTACCTAAGAAGAATCTTGGAAACCAAAAGTTTATCTCAAGTTATCCACTTTAATCAGAATACTGAAACATCCTTATATAGACAGAAAGGTTGTCTGTCTACTATCTTGGATAAAACACTTCTATGTATAACAGGCAGTATGCGCGAATTTCTTCAAGGCTGAGATATTATAAGAACAAAACAATATAGAAAATGTCAATTATCTTCAGATCATACATTTGCTTGAAAGATACAGCAGGAGCAACTACTTAAAAAACAGGTAACAAATAATAATACAAATACCAAAACTGGGAAAAGAGTTGAGAGCAAACCGAAATAAGAAGAGGCAATTTCAACCACCCCTAATTATAGGGAAAATAATAATTGAAAATTCATCAACTACAAAATGCTACAAATTATATTATATCATGAATTCCTTAACATTTCAAATAAAAACTAGAAACTTATTCCAAATTTGGGAAAAAAATTGCAGATATAACAATTATTTAAACTTGAGATGTGTTTCAGTTATGTGTCTGAGTTTCATCTGTGATGAATCAACTGTCATATTATGGAAAGATCACTCGAAGAAAAGTCAATAATACAACAATTCACTCAGCCAAGCTGAATGTCAGCTGTTTTCCTAAGTGGGAAACATGATAAAATTACTTCAGTACTGCTAGTAGCCAATGGTGTGAGTGAGAACAGTTGTAATCCTTTGTGACATTTTATAACTTGGGTTTAATCCACAAAGTGGAAATTAAAACCCATTTAGTTATGGCCTTTTTTCACTTACAACTTACAGATAACTCAGAAAGTTCCATTCCATGATAGCCCAGACACACATTATTATTTGGAAAGTTTCCAGATTTTGTATTATTTTATTAATTTTGCTTTTTTAAATAGTCAAATTAAGTATAATTAAGTTTTGCTCTTGCTAAATTCTGCAAGTATTAGAAACTGGGAAAGAAAGTAATAATACAGCATGCCAAAAAAAAAAAAAAATACAGCCTTGGCAGACAAATGATAAAAAGGCAGTCACTAAAGCACTAAAAAGTGCCACTCCAGCATATTACAACACAGCAGCCCACTTGAACCACTGCCCACCTTACACCCATGTAATTTTTGGATTGCTGTGGTTGCTGTGGTGGACACATGTACCACAGGATTCTCTACAAACTTTGCCCCAAGAAGGGATCTTCCAGGAAAGATGCTGAGCTCTCAGATATTCTAGGTCTCTTCAGAGCAAATTACTTATGTGGGAACATCTCTAAATCTGTTTTGGATCTCCTAAGACTTAAACTATATAGTCCTTTAGAATGTAAGCCAGGAAATACAGTAAAGAATCCTTCTCACAGATAGCATAACAGAGACATTGATTACACCAAATCATGTATGAATAATGTTGGATGTGATTACACTGTAAATTTATTATTATGTCTGTAAATTTTTAACTATTTTTTCATTATTTTCAATTCCAAAAAAGTCACTATATTCAGAAACTGGCTTCAAGGGTCATTGTGCTTGCTTCAGCACTGGAGTTAAACTGCTGGGGTATAAAATAGTTTCATGAACACTTATGTTCTTTATGGAAAGTTTCATGCTGTTTCTTTATAGATATTCTGGAATATTCTTTGGAATGAACTTGAGACTATTAGTTAGGGTCTTCTGCATTATGTCAAGGATTTTCAATGGTATTTAAACCATTTGTCCATTCACATACTCAGTGGGCATGCACACATCATAAGGCAGGAAACTGTATTTCCCATTTTTCCTTCAGAAAGAGTCCAGAAAATGTATTAAGTGACAACTATGTTACCTCATTCCTTATTCAGGAGCATGTGTTTTCTCACTTTTCTTCTTCTGTGTTCAGGTCTCTGGTTCTACTCCTCAAGGTTTCCTTAACATATAATGACTATGTATACTTAATATATTAAAATCTATTACAACAGAAGTCTCAGATGTCAAATTAGTTAGGCACCAGTTTAAGATTAAAACTGCTGAGATTTGAAACATTTCTGTTTCCCCTTTACACATAGTGCAGAAAAAATTTTGCAAGTCGGTAAGCAATACTGCCTAATTCCAGAAAATTAGAAGACTACATTCGGCTTAGTTTTTATCTTTGCCTTGACTAGCAGCATGATTCCAGTACTTGAAACCATTTTCAGAGAATACCTTAGTTCTACTCCTGCCTCCTGTAAGTGCACCTCTGATCTTACTGAACTTTTTCTTTCTTCTCCTCTTGGAAATTTTTTTTTTTATTGATTTTACATTTTGTGAAAGTGACAAGGCAAGACACTATGGTTGTATATTAAATGTGTATCACAAAATGTAATGGGGCACTTCAAATGAAATTATCTAATTGGAACCTGGAGAATAAAAGCCATCTAAATTTAGAAATCTGATTTAAACTTATATATAGAATTAAACATTCTGTTCCTGACTATGATCCTGAACAACAAAAAAGAATGAGATTTGTCTTATGAATTAAAAAGATATTTTACTCAGCAATCAAGTTTCATAAAAAAGGGGGCTTTGACCATCTTTAACTTTTTACACTTAAAATTTGAATACGATTATACTGAAATTTAAATTTATTTTGGAAATGTATTTCCTCTGCTATCATTCTCCTTACTACAAAAAATTCAACAAAA
>WEIV01008641.1:0-13675 GCA_013390005.1 Calyptomena viridis | reverse complement strand
AAGTAATGTTATCATTATTCCTTACAGTTTTCTAATTACGATGAAACACAATAGTGCCAGAGATGATGACTAAAAATAACTTGTTTACATAACCAGTGCTAATAGCTATTTCCAATCATGTTATACAATTTTATGCAAACTTTCTGTTCATGAACTGCTTATGGAATTTAAATAAGTAGACAATAATCTGATGAATGGGAGATGGCTGTGTCGACAATGATAGTTTGTCAAATAGTTCTTGGGAATGAAGTACTTCCTCATGTAATTTTATTGTCAGAATGCTCAAAAATAAAAGTGCATTTGAATACAATAATTTCACAGGAAAGACAAGATGAGTCACAAATATGATCTGACAGGCTTGATTTGGTTTGTTGCCCTCACTCTCTTTAACATCTTAAATTAGCCTTCAGTTTTTCCTTCTGACTAAAAGTTTCAGTTTGTTCTTCTTTGTTTCTTCTTCACTCCCCCCGCCCCCCATTTTGGGAACTAGTTATTCATTATCTTTTTTGAGCTTTAATTTGAATATAGGCAGATATTCTCTTTCTTCAGGCAAGAACTGTAATTAAGATTTAAAAGTTTGCAACAGATGTAATCTCAGTTCCACCAGAAACCTAGAGCTCAATCGTACAGAGGACTTCGATGCCTAAAATAGAATGTAGGTGGAATTGAGTGGCCTGTATTTAAACTTACTATTTTAAAAGCATGGAACCCCACACCTTAGCCTACTCATGGTGAAGTAATGAGGTGTACTTTTGTTTAACTCCTCTGTGGGGGCTGAGCTATTCCTTGGCATTTCAGTACCTTGACAGGCTCCAAATGGAATGACAGCTGATTTTAACAATATGGTACTGGTGCTACTATCCTTTGTTTTAAATAATTGTCTCAGGTCTAAAGCAATATTTTAAAGCAGGCATTAAGGATCAATATCCTTCTCAGTTTAATAAGTTCTGTGAAAAAGACTGAAGATTAATTCTATATTCAGGAAGACTGTTCTACTCACCAGGTATTTTTAAGTAAGCGAAACACCAACTCCTGACAAAACTGTGCAGCAAATCAAAAAAATGATGTAAAATTAATCAAGCCCTTTACATTATCAGAAATTTAAATCCTGGGATTCTTAACTCCAGAGATTGTGACCCTTGATACAGACCTTTTTGTGTTTCTCATCAAATGGATGTACATCACAAAAGAAATTCTTAAGTGAGGGTGGAAGCCCAGAATCTTTCCCTTCATAAGTGCAGAAGGCACAAAGTTGGAGAATCACATATCACTTGATCTAGAGCACAAAATATGAATTATCTAAAAATATTTGGATTTTTCATTGTACAGTGAAAAAGCTACACCAGGGGGAATTGAGAGTTGTCCCTACTTCTGACACTTACTCAATCAGTTTGAACATAGTCACTGATAAGAGTAGATTTGAGTTTTCCACATCTCATTTATCAACTTACCTTCAGTCCAGCTCCATTCTGAGCCTTATTCTTGACCACGTACCTAACTTGATGCAGAAAAGTGATGCTATTTAGTCTGAACTATGATGCTAGTTTGGGAAGTAAAGTGGNCTGTGTCTCTAAACTGGAGCAAGCAATCTGTGCTCGGAAAGTCTCAGATCTAATTCCCCCTTTTTTTTTTTTTTTTTTTTTTTTTTTTTTTTTTTTTAGGTCTTACGAAATATAATAGAGGGGTCAAATGAGAAGTACAAATGTGGCAGTGTTTTCACACTCAAGTAAAATATGTGTCTTTATTAAAAAAAAAAAATTCTACCGACTTACAGTTTTAGGCTTGGCCATTTGAAATGAAAATACATGCATAGTATTTTCATTGTTATTAACCAAAAAATTCTACAGTGATTTATCACTACAGACTTTTATCTTTACTATGAGTACTCTGAGAATTATTTTCTTTATTGATTCTCATGAGAATTTTCTAATGAGTGTCTATTGAAAATTAAGCTTTTATTGTACGTACTATTTGTCATAAAGTACATGTTTCTTTGTACTTGCACCCATGTACTTTGTACCCATCTTATTTTAAAGAGACATCTATATGTAGGTCATACATATAAATTCTCTTTCAAACTAATTTTAAATGACCTGGTATAGGATTTGTCTTGTAATAAATCTATTATTTCTGAATGCATTAGTGATTATTTGGAAGCATGTGTAACTTCAATTACCTTTAGGTCTAGCTATTTAAATTAAAATATATCTGAGGAAGTAGAGATGTTCTCTGTGAGAGTGTTGTGAAACTAGATATATTTATTATCCATAGGAAAAACTCCTCCTTTGAGCAGTGAATCGTAGTTGAAAGTTATATTTATTTGCTTGACAGAGGGACTGAACTTTTGAACAATACCACCTCATCTACTACAAAGTTCATTTAGAAGCTGTTTTCTCTGACCATCTGTGCATACTTTTTAACATACAGAGGTGGGGATCTCTCTAATCTATGTAATGGTTTCTATAGTATTGCTACAACTGCAGTGTACATTTCTGCTAAGAGAAAAGCTGTTTGCAAGAACTATGTTTCTGTAAGTACTACAGTCCTAGTTTCACTATTCCTATTTGCTGTAATAAAATTAAGGCAGCAGCAGTGGAAAATGAATAATGGCAAAGAACTAAAAGGTTAATAACTAATACCACGATCACTGCAAGTGTGGTGATGATGAAATTCAAAGCAGCAACTGAAGGACAATAACCAGAAAAGCAGCATGCACAACCTGATCTATTTTCCACTTTTATCATACATATCATATTTTGAAGATTTTTTCATGACCAATCTACTTTCACCAAGTAAATATACCTGTGACATAAAAACTTTTTCTATAGGAAATTCTACCATGCATTTGCAAAATATTGAAGAATGCTCATGTACTTTTGCAGAAGAGCCTAAGGAGCAGGTAGCCAAGATTTTAAATGGTTCTCATTTCATTTTTTATCAAATGTAATATATGAGGTGGGACATAAAAAGTAGTTGCCACATTTATTGTTGTCATTGTTTTTCAGTTGTACTTTTTTTTGACACTTGGCTAGCATAATTTCATTAATTCAAAACTCAACTCTGAGCAGTCAGCTGAGTTTATGTTCTTCTATCATAGCATGATTTTACATTTCATGACAGGAAAGACACTAAAGTTTCTGTAATCAAAGCCCATTCTGACACTCAGTGAAGTGACCACACAAAAGGGATGCTTTGCTTTGAAGTAGCCTTTTTTCTCTGTAAATGGAGATACCACTCCAAAAATGAGCATAGACCAGCAAATAGAGTACTGATAGATATTACGCCGTACTTAAGTCTAGCTTTTCATTGTTCTTTTTCCAGTTTTTTTTGTAGTGGGTTTTGGGTTTTATTTTGTTTTTTGTTTTGCTTGTGCTAAAGCCAAAGGATGTTATTAAACTACAACGTTTAGAGTCCACTTTTGGTACCTGTGTTTCTCTCTGTGTTGACTGGGGAGATAAGTTGTTCTTTGACTATTTCTTCTTTACTGATGTTCATTAAGTTCTGTGTCTGAGTTGTTCTGAAGCTTTCAATCAGCAGTATTTAAGAGCTTACAGCTACAATTTGAGAACATATTTAATATGAACGCACGCTGACACATACCTCTTCATCTTTATTTGTACAAATGGTGAAAAATGAATGATAAACTAATAAAATAAGGATTTGTGTGTTTTACATACACTGACTTTATTTTTAATGTGAAAACTTTAGGGCGTAAGAAGGTAAAAACTAATTTGCTTAAAAAATGTCTCCTAGCTAGAGCACTTTCTTGCATCAGGTATAGTGCTATTTCATTGTCATCGAAACAAAAGTTCATTTTTCATTGCTCAGACAGTTGAAAAATCTATTGCAACCTGAGGTACCCAGAGTTACACAAGCTGACATTTACGTTTGCCATATCTTGGTTAATAAATTTCAGATTCTGACTTTCTTGACATTTTCTTATACAAAGTTACTTTCCTTACCTAGGAATTTAGCAGGTATGCATCCAAGTCTAAGAAACTGTAGGTGTCAAGTTTGGGATGTGAGGTGTAGAAAAGAGAGAGTGCAAGACAAGACAGAGAAAAAAAAAATCTTGTATGAACATAAATTAATAAAATGAGCAGTGGATTGTTAGGGAGTTTATCTTTGAAGGAACATAGTTATACTTGAATCTTACTTTAAAAAATAATAAAAAGAAAAGGCAGACAAAACTTTTTTTAAATGTTATTTGTTTTGCTAAAAATTATATATCTGCTCATGAGATTTAAAACTCTTGCGTTGTTTGTACTGGTGTAATCAAGAGCAGCCTAAGTCAAATGATGTGCTATGTAGTCTAACAAAGAAAGTACAAAGACATTTCTGAAGTTATTGTTAGTACAGGGTCTAACTTGGATTGTCATATTGATTATGACTCTACTATGAAATATACCCACAAGCTATTGTGTGTGTTTTAGCTGATGATTCACTTTTTAAACATGTGTTTTTTTGCATAAATATTCACTTTACTTCTTTGATCTCGACTCCTATCTCATTGAAAACAGCATGCATTTCAAATTCTAAAAAACCATCTCTTTTGAGGGTCTTAGAGTATTAAAAAATAGGTTGACTAATTTAGTTTGCCAGTGTTCATTATAAGATGCATAAACTGCAGAAAGAATATTTCCAAATTAATTTGAATTCCCACATTAAATTAATGCTTGCCAAACTTTTAAGCTCAAAATGTGTTTTTGTTTTTATATGCAACAACTTATTCAATTTTAGTTACAATTTCAGAATTCCTTTTTGTCTGAATGCTAAAAATATAGGATCTGATTGTAATCTCGCATCTCCATGGTTCTTTAAATTAAACATACCTAAGTACCTATGTCTAAAGGTAGTTATGAAAATAATTGTATACAGATAGTCTGATATACTGAACTATTTTCCTGACAACACTAATTACTGTTAAACCAAAGATTTCATTTTTAGTGCACTCTTTTCTCTTATGAAAAGCATTTTCTCTCTAGGTACAATTCTGTAGGCCTGCCAATGCTAACACGTACTTACACATCTCAGGGTTTCAACATGAGCTTTCATGGTCATATTACAAAAATGTATAGTTCCCATACTGTATCACAAACTTTAATTGCTGTTTAAACATCCTGTGAGTGACTTTGGAAATGTCTGTGCAATGTCTGCTTCTTCTGAAGAAACTCTCTACCTCTCATAACAGATTCCCTGTCATCATCATCACCAGTTACCTTTGTCTACCTGAGCTTTTTGACATTTCTATTGTGGCTTGTAATCAGTTTTCAAGGTCATGTGGCTCTGTAATGGAATATTAACACCCTGAGAGTAGGCTTGCCAGCAGGAGGTGTGTCAGAGCAATTTGACAAACTGTGCTTTGAAGGACTATGACCTTGGAAGCCTCTAGCAGGACAATCTATGACTTTGGAATAGCTGTCAGATTGAATTGTACAAGGATGTATATTCACACACAGGATTACAGTGAAGACTCATTCATAAACACTGACATCCTGCCAAAGAATGGGTCACACAAAAGTTTAATAGGGTACCTTTTCTCTTATTATGAACACATAAACCCCCAAATTATCTATCTGCATTCCTGGAACACCACAAAGTGTATCATAGTTTTCAGGTCCTTATTTTTTACAATTAAACGTTTTCCTTATAATATGCCAAATTGTTCCCCAACTGGGCACTGGCACAGGTCCCACTGATTTTAGCAGAAGTAGACATGCCTTCAAAAGACAGTTATAATGATGGTCATATTAAAATTGGGAACCACAACACAATCTTTTAAGCCACAGGTAAGCATCTGAAATTAGATTATTACTTCTACATAAATTTGACCTGCTTTTCAAAGACAATCATTGGCCATGAATCAACTGAAAAGACCCAGAGGAATGAAAGTTAGGTCTTATTTATTTGTGAGTCTTAATAAGGATTTAAAGCCTTAACAACAGATATTCAGGTTTGGAAATCTTGGAAAATGGTTGCGGCTCAAACATCTCCAGTGTTTTCTGGGAATGATTAAACAGTTATGCAGTAAAGACCGTGTGCAGCACTGTTGACTATGGCATAATTAAAGAGAGACAATAAAGCACTGAGTGCTCAGCTTAAAAAATATTGTAAAATTACATGTAAGCACTGAACAGATTGTTTTTAGGGTCTGTTGGAAAAAAAAACTTTTCCAAGAACTAAAACTACAGAAATAAAATATAAATTATAATTACTCAGCCTAAGTATATGTTTGTGAGGAACTATTGTCAGTAATTTTGCATTTATGAGCATCATTTAAAAGGCAAATTCACACAGCAGTGAATTGTCAATTACAAAAAGAAGCCTCTCTTTTGCAAATAAAATTGTGTTGCTGTTAGACAGAAGTACTTATGTTCTTCATGCTCAACATTACATTTTATCTCCTTATTAAGTGTTCAGAAAATTTTAAAATGCTAATCCAGCAGCTTGCACTGCTGCTCAGTGCAGCATAGTAAGAACTTGAACAGGTATCATCTGCAAAAAACCCCCCATAACCATCTAGCATGTGCAATCAATATAAAAAGATATCTCCTTTCAGCTGGTGTCCTAGTTCAGTGCAGCATGGCCTGACAGCACAAGCAAGTCACATAACTCTGAAGCCCTGCTGGTACCCACAGACTAAAGAAATAACCATCCTAAACCTGATCCAAGGCCAGTCTACATTAAAAGAAACCAACTTATTGCTTTCAGTGGCTTTTGGATCATGCAATGCTTGACAAATATACCCTCCACTACATCCTGACATAATCCTCATATCACACAAGGCAGTTGGACACAAAAAGTACTAAGACATCAGCAGGCATAAGATTTATTTCTTCAAGAAAATCGTTGAACGATATTCTTTGCATGTCAAGGTTGATCCCCAGCCAAAAGTGGATACTTTGCTTATTATTTGTCATATGTCTTCTTTTAGTAGAAAAAAAATAATTCCTCCTGAAGTAGAATGCTAACTCCACTAATAATCTGAATGTTTTTTTAAAAATATTCTTTTCCTTCCAAGGTTTATTTCACACTATTCTGAAACTCTTGTGTAAAACCACACAGATGCAGAGGCAGGCAGTGACAGATCACTTGACCTTCATGATTCTCCACTGGTAATATAAAATTATTTTCCTTTACTGTATTTTTTCAACTTTCTTTCTTTCTCTTTAAATTCATATGCTATAAACTGAACATATATAATTCATGATGAACTTTTTCTTGAAGTCATGGTTCTATTTACTGGCATGAAAGCTCTGCTATTACTCTCAGCTTTTCAACACAATAATGATGAGCTATGTAGACAGTTCTGGGCTAGCATCAGAACATCATCACTCGTAATTTAAAAGTGAAGAGCAAAGATACTTTTTCCTACCAGGGTATAAGTTTGTGTTCTTATAAACTATACAGAGTAGAAGCTATTTTTTAATAGATTATAATTCATTTGGTGATAATTAATAATTAGGTGACACACTACAGTCAGTGAAAAACAACTTTCTAAAATGATTTTTAATAAAGATCCATAAAACAAAAAAACATGTACCTGTTCCATTTGTAAGCTTATAGTCCTCAGATAAACCACACCACCTTGAAACACGGTGAAACAAGTGAAACAAAAAGAACAATGTTGCATCTTTCAATGGCCTTGAGTCATGTGTTCTACAACAGATTTATGCTTCACTTCACCTCTACTCCTTATGTTGAAGATTCGTTTGAAAATAAAGCCAAAGATAACCCAAAATAAGAATTAGAAGCAGAATTATAGTGAGAGTAGCTATTGAAATAGACTGAACAGAAGGTTATGGGGGATAAAGGACAGTGAGCCAATAGACAGTATTGTGGAGAAGTCTTCATATTTTGCATATTTTCCATCACACTAGCTGAATATTCAGGTAGTTAGCACTAATCACTATGAACTGTAGCTGTGTTTTTATGCCTAACAAAATTTAATCTGCAGATTATAAACATGGGAATGCAGTACCTTACTATTTTTTTGAGACCGAGAAGAGAATTCAACTGCCTGACTGCAATTTCAGTTTCAAGTTATATTATTAAAAAAACCCCAAAAATATGTAATGGCCAGCTTCAGTGCACTTTCTGTTAACAGAAAAACCTCTTACAATGCCTAGTTTACATGAATTTCTTGTAATAGCATTGTACATGGCATTAAGTACATTTTTTCCCTCACTGTTTATTAGTTCTCATTTTGGTCACCTTGGCATCTTGGCATGGAGAACAAGCTGATAATCTTCTACAGTGAAATGACTGGCTTTCTGGATGAGTGGACTGCAGTCGATAGTGTCTACCTAGACTTCAGTACAGTTTTCAGTACTGTCTCCTATAAGATACTCAGAGAAGCTGTTGAGGTATGGGCTGGATGTACTGGAAGTTAGGTGGATTGAAAATTCACTGAATGGCTGAGCCCAGTGTGGGATGATCCATGGCATGAAATCTAATTGGGGGTCAGCCAGCAGCATATTCTGATGGTCAATATTGGCTATGATCCTCTTTATTATCTTCATTATTGATCTGGATAATGGGGAAGGGTTTATCCTCAGCAAGTTTGCTTATGACACTAAGGAAAAACCTGCTGGTGTGGTGAGGCTATTTCTACAACAGTTCCAAACTGTCCCAGCAAATCTCTTCCCCATAAGGTCCATGCAATTGCAGCTACAAATGGGGCAATGTGAGCAGTTTGTCCCTCTGGTCCCACCACTGTCCACAGCTGAGCACTTTGTCTGGGCCTCTGCACCTCCCCAGCTCCCACAGTACTGGATGCTGGGGAAGCTGTGTCCCACTTAGGAGGCCATTCAGAGCTTTTTATGATGGAGACATCTGCTCCTGTGTCCATCAAACCATGGAATCTGTGTCCATCTATGTAACACATCATCATAGGTTGGGATGCTTGAATTGATTTGATCCAAAAAATCTATGGTGGTTCTGTACTCCCAAATCCACCTTCCCACCCCTCAGGCAAACCTCAGAGGGGGTGGCATTGTGGAAAGGTATCAATTGAGCCAGATTCTGGCCTTTTGGAATGTGAGACGATGGCACAGGTGTCCAAGTCATTATCTGAATCTCCCCATAAAAATCAGAGTCAATGACTCCAGACAGTACAAATAAACCCATTTTTGTTGTGGAAGATCTCCCAATTAAAAGCGCACGAAGGTCAGGCCCTATAGGATCCCACACCCCAGTAAGTATCTGGGTCACCTCAGTACTTCTCAGAATCACTGGCTTTCAGGTGTCCAGGTCCCGCCTTGTGCTTCCTGTGGTGGCGGGGGTAAGACCACTGGCAAAGCGTTTGGTTTCACACTTATTTGGTTGGCCAGGGCACGTGAATTCACCCCTGCAATCTGTTTCCCAAATGCAGAGGCAGGGGTGGGTATTCTCCCTTGATATTAAAATGAGAACAGCTGTCCCTTGCCCAGTGTTTGCCCTTTCCACACCTTGGACAGACCTTAAGAGGTTTGGTTTTTTGCCACCCTGACTGTCTGAAGTCAGTTTCTCCTTCTATGGTCACTTCTCCCACACCAGAAGCAGCCCCCCTTTCAGCCTTTCCCTCTGGCTTTTTGCAACTGTGAAGACAGTGCTGTAGCCCAAGTGGTAGCCTGATGCTTTAAAGAACTGTTATTTTGGCAAGCATGGACCACTTTGGGAATCCTACATGTCATGTGATTCTGAATAGTCAGCAAGGCACACTTACAATCCTCATTTGAGTTCTCATAAGCTACCTGCCTTAAAAGCATATCCCTTGCAGGTTCATTGTCTACTTGTCGCTGTAAAGCGGTTTGTAAATGTTCTAGGAATTGGGGAAAGGGTTCAGCGGGTCTCTGTAATATTTTACAAAGGATCCTAGCTCCCTACTCCTATCAGGAATTTTACAAAGAGTCTGTAAAACAAGCTTAGATATGGTGTCATATATCTCTCTGGGATACTAGATTTGCACAGAGGGGGCTGCCTGGGCCCCTTCTCCAGACAAATGGTCATACCTGATCACCCTCTGCTGGAGATGGGTATCAGCAGCTTCTGTGGTGCATGCCTCTTAGAAATCGTGTATGCACACAACGTATTGAGTTGTTGATAGGACCATTTTTAGGAGAACTTTCCGGTCATGTGGTGTAAGAATGTGAGCCACACTCAGGCCTTCCAAAAAGTTGTAGGCGTATGAAGAAGATATTCCACTTTCTAGTGTGATTCTCTGGACCTCCTTTATAACACCGTAATTCAAATCCTGAAAATATGGACTCTATTGACCTGAAAGACTGCTTTTTTACAATCTTTCTACACCCTGAGAATGCCTCAAGGTTTGCCTTTTCTGTGGCATTGCTGGGTTATGCTGAGCCAATGCAGCAACACCACTGAGTTGTCCTGCCTCAAGGAGTGAAAAACAGCCCAACCATTTACCAGACTGTGGTTGCTGCAGCATTGCAACCTGTTCAGCAATGACATCCTTCCTCAGTCATCTATCACTATATGGATGACATCCTGGCAGCAGCACCTCACGAACAAGAGTTATGTGACCTGACATGGGACCTAACTGAGACTATCCAAAGGGCAGGTGATCAGATATCACCAAAAAAGATCCAGTGAACTGCACCTTGGAATTATCTAGGATGTCAAATAGCACAGCACAAAATCAGACCACAACCTCTGAAACCCAAGGTACCAGATGAAATGACACTGAATGACTTACAGCAGCTGCTAGGAGCTATAAATTGGCTCAGACCTGTTCTGGGAATCACCACAGAGGAGCTGCACCCATTGTTTGAACTCCTTAAAGGTGACCCTGCCCTGACATCTGTCAGTGTATTGACAAAGGAAGCTCACCATGCAATACAGAAATACTCAGAAGCCATTGGGCAAAAGCACAGTTGGCGAAGACATCCAGAGCTACCTATTCAGCTGGCTCTCGTAGCTAACAAATTTAAACCTTTTGCAGTCTTGTTCCGGTAGGAAGAATCTCTGAGTGACCACTTGCGATTGCTGGAGTGGTTGTTTCTGTCACATTCACCTCCTAAAACTGTGTGGAGAATTACTGAGATGCATTCCAAATTGATCATTAAGGGAAGAGAGAGGCTGCAACCCATGGATGGCTGTGACCCTCAGACAATCTATGTACCAGTTACCATGGACAATTTAAACTTGTTAGTGGCTGAAGATGTTCTTTTTCAAACAGTTCTTGCTGGATATACTGGACAGCTTTCTATTCATTATCCCAAGCATCATCTCTGGGCAGAAAATGGCAACTTGCCTTTGACTGCAGCTAGTAGACACCAGATGCAACCTGTTGAGGGCATAACAGCTCTTACAAATGCATCTGATCGTTCAAAAAAAGGCAGCCATGACATGGCAAGACACAGATATGAAGCAGTGGAAGCAGCAGGTTCAGTGTATGAACCAGGGTTCCTTACAAGTACTGGAGTTACTGGCAATTCATTTAGCCCTTGAACTGTTCTCTGATAAACCTGTAAGTATTGTAACAGATTCTAGTTATGCAGTAGGAATTGGTACTCGTTTAGAAGCATCTTTTCTTAAAGAAGTATCTAACCCTCTTTTGTTTGCAGAACTACAGACATTATGGTTTCTCTTGAATCATAGACAAGCTATTATGTTATGCATATTTATTCTCATACAGATCTTCCAGGACACATAGCTGAGGGGAACTGTTCAGCAGATGCAGCTATCATGCCAGCTGTGGTCCCAAATATCCTTAAACAAGCTCAGTTATCATATTCCTTTTTCCATCAGAATGCAAGAGCTTTGAAATACCAATTTTGGTTCACTATGAATCAAATGAGGGACATCATTATGCTCTGTCCAGATTGTCAGCACTTTGCCCCACTACCATCTAAGGAAGGGGTTAATCCATGTGGAATAACAGCCAATGAAATTTGGCAATCTGATGTTACACATATACTTCGCTTTGGTCATCAGAAGTACATTCATGTTACTGTGGAGACCCATTCTTGGTTCATTGTTGCAACAGGACACACAGGTGAAAAAGCCCGAGATGTCTGTAAGCATTGGCTCACCTGCTTTGCTGTACTGGATGTTCCACAAAATATAAAAACTTATAATGGCCCTATCTACTGTTCTGCAAGGGTACAGACCTTTCTTAATGACTGGGGGGTGACACATGCAACAGGTATACCACATTCTCCCACTGGGCAAGCTGTTGTTGAACGAGCCCGCTGTAGCCTGCAAGAAATGCTTAAAAAAACAAAAAGGGGGAGACTCTCCCCTTAGCTTTAAAGAAAAGCTTTGGAAATCACTCTACATCCTGAATTTTTTAAACTGTGATGAAACAGGATGCAGTGGGTTTGAGAGGCAGCACACGCCCAGGATATTGGGGCCTCAGGGACCCTCAGTGTTGATAAAGGATATGTCCTCAGAATGTTGGCTGGGGCTAGTGGCTCTTATAACCTAGGAAAGGGGATATGCTTGTGTTTTGACTGTTTCTGATGTGTGATGGGTACCCTCTTGACTTGTGCAGCCCTATGCTGTCTCCTCCTCAGTGCAAGCAGAATGTCCATCAAGCAAGGTAGAGGAATAAAGCAAGAAAATGTATGGATTACCCTTGCAAATGCAACAGGTATTGATACAGTATGTCTATCTCTTGCCACACCTACAGATCCATTCCGCACCTGCCTTGTAGGAGTTCCACTAGGAACACCTTTGGGAACTTTGTATAATGGTACTGTGCAAGGTCCTTGTTCTAAACCAGGTGTTATACAATCACTTGAACGGTGTAAAAACACTCAGTGGTTAACCACAGGTCAAGGTGCCACTTGGTACATGACCAATTACAGAATTAATGATTTCCCTGCCTTACTTGCAGAACCACAAGAGCTTGATATATTGGGGACCATACAAGCAGCAATTTGTTTCACCTTCAAATTTATAACAGGAATTAACAAAAAAGCCACTGGGGTGGATGTATAACCCACAGGGATCTATAGCAACAACTCCCTGTGGTGTGACCAAGTGATTGATACCCAATTTCCAGTAGGTGAAAAGCCAGTGGAATTACCTGCTGGTCTGTTTCTGCTCTGTGGACAGTGAGTATGCCAAAGGATTCCAGGTAGAGCAATAGGAGGGCCATGTACATTTGGGCAACTAACCCTATATCACCCAGCTAGAATTCTAGAAAATAGAACTAAAATCCATAGACATAAGAGATCTGCATTAATTTTTGATACTAACTGTAACTCTGACATTAAGTTCTGGAACAAAGCACATAGAGATTTCTGAAGCTTCATCCCTTCTATAGGGACGGCCATGCCTTAGCAACACTGAATAAGCTTGGTTGCTGGCTTGCAAAACAAGCTAATGCTGCAAGTCTAGCTATTAGTGGGTTGCTAATAGATGTAGATGCAGTAAGACATGCTACATTAGAAAATAGAGCAGCTATAGATTTTCTGCTCTTAGCACAAGGTCATGGTTGTCAAGAATTCAAAGGATTATGCTGTATGAATTTAAGTGATCACTCTGGGTCTGTCCACGCAAATATTCAGAAGCTTAAAGACCTAACTAAGCAATTGAAGGAAAATGATGAGAATGGATTTTGGGGGATGTTTTCTTGGTTAAAGGAACTGGGTATTATACTAGGTATGCTTGTAATTGGGAGTTTTCTGCTAATTTTGATCTATGTTCCATGTATACTGTCCTGTGT
>WEIV01008640.1:56754-82286 GCA_013390005.1 Calyptomena viridis | reverse complement strand
AACAGCCCGACCATCTGCCAGTCGTACGTCGCTTCATTGCTGTCCCCCATATGCAGGAATGCGGGTGGTGCTGTCATTTATCATTATATGGACGACATCTTGATCTATGCCCCTAAACAGGAATGTGTGCAGCAATTGCTTGACCAGGTGACAGAAGTTTTAATGGCTAAGGAATTCAAGTACAATCCAGAGAAGGCCCCAGCGCTTGGTGATTAAAGATAATCCCAAGACACTTGCTGATCTCCAGCAACTGTGTGGAGCTGTTAATTGGGTCAGACCATGGTTGGGAATTACCACTAAGGGCCTAGCCCTTCTCTTCAAATTACTGGAGAGGGGAGACAAATATTTCAGCACCCTGACCCCAGAAGCTAGAGCTGCACTTCAAATTATTCAAAATAAATTGCAGGTGAGACAGGCAAATCGGTGCGTGCCTGATCTCCCTTTTCAATTCATTATCCATGGGAAACCACCGCACCTCCATGGATTGATATATCAATGGGATGAAACACAGAAGGAGGGAAACGCACTCATAATCGAGTGGGTATTCCTTGCTAACAAAAGATCAAAAATTCTTACTCAACCTCAGGAGCTGATCAGGGAGCTTGTCCGGAAAGCAAGAGCTCGGCTGAGAGAGCTCGCTGGAGTCGAGTTCAGATGCATACGAATACCGCTCAAACTGCCAACAGAAAGGGTAACAGTGCAGATGTGGGATTATCTGTTTGAGCACTGTGAGGCCCTCCAATTGGCTCTTGAGGGTTTTCCAGGCAAGATCATCCACCACTGTCCCTCCCATCAATTATTCAATTTAGAGTGGAACTTGGACATACAACCAAAATTAAGCTGTAAACCACTGAAAGCTCTGACAGTTTTCACTGATGCATCTGGTTCCTCGCACAAGGAGGTGGCCCACTCCTGCCCGGTGCCCCTCAGCCGGACGGCTGGAGCTAGTCAGGGCTGAAGAAGAGTTTTGGGTCCATCCCCTGAGGCAGGCATCGCGGCAATGCTCTGTGTACTCCAGGTTGTAAAACCAGTCAGTATTTTGTTACTTATGCCATTTGACAGGGTCATAGAGAGTGTTTGACTCTGGTACCAATTAGCTCGACTGAAAACTGCCAACAGTGCATTTAGTTATCAATGAAAAGTGATTCATTCTTAAGTAATGGAAGATATTTGTTACAAGTAAAAAAAAAAAATATATATATATCACACAATAAGTAACATTCCTGAGCATTTAATTTGATTTTAACTCAAGTTTCTTCTGTTAAATTTAAGGAAAAAATCCATTCATCTTGCATATGATGTGCTGGAAACAAATGACCTGATTTCCTTTTCCATTTACCCATAGAATAAGTGTTTCAATATCGTAATGGTTCAGCAAAAGATTCATTCTGAGGTTTCATAAATTAGCAGAAAGATTTTCATTTAATACACTCATCATAAAGCATCAACAAGCAATAACAGTACATAGTACTTAATTTTTCAGGTACTTTAAACATTGATTAATTAATTGGACAACTTCATTGGTGCTAGTAGCAGATGTTCACATATTCTCTAGCATTGAACACTGCCTTCAATGCAATTCCAACTGAGTATGCAATGTTTTTGCTCATGCAATATTGCAAAAGAGCACAAAAAATGTACCAGCTGCTTTGTACCAGCTGCTACAAAGGTATGACTGGATCATATCAAAGTTAACTGCAAGATCTGTTGAAGCAGTGTACCTCTTTTTTGTGTGGTCTTATAATATCTTATATATTGAAATACAGAGAGCATGTTAAGGCATTGATGTATGGCTGAGATCTCTGTGTACTGTGTGCAATATGTGCTACAAAAATAACATTTTCCAGACGACTTGGAAGGGCAGTATGACAGCAGCATGAATCATTTTATAAAGAAGTCGTGAACCATTACCTAACAGTTAGAAATTTCTAAAATAATAGTTTGAATGACATCATTGGTATTCCTAACATACATACAAATTATCCACTTTAAACCTAGGAGATTTTTTGAGCAAGAAGAGTAAAAGGATAAGAGTTTTTATAGCTGGTGATATATGAGAAATATTCTAGTCAGCTTTGTTTCCCTTCCTGGTAACCTGCAGCCCTGAGAGCTGGACCACTGAAGCTTGGTTTTGACATGAATGTGAAGTGAGACTCAAACTCAATCTTTTGCATACACAGCAAAAACCTTCAGCCCCACTATAACTCCACCTTTTTACAAGGATGAGTGTATCTTGTTGCAATATATTTGGACAAGCTGAGATGAAATGATTTTATTTAAAACAAATATAATTTTCTGACAACAAAGTTTGCTTTGGAAGGTATTTTTATGAGTCTGATCTCAGTGAGCATCTGTTGAGGAACTGAAGTTCCTGTATCTCCTTTTCTGAGGAATTCCCTTTAGGAATCTTTGCCCATCATTGGCCTTTTACCATTCTTTGGCCTCCTTGCTTTTGTAAACTTCTGTTTTTCCTCTGTGTCCCCTTGAAAGTAGAAAAGTAGAAAAAGTTGAAAGGTGAAATTTTACAGTGACTCTATTTTACTCCAATTTTGATCTCATGGACTTGAAAATAACATGACGTATGGGCAGAACTCAGAATGTGTAGTCAAATGAAGACTCTGCACCCGAATAATTTTTTCCACAGATTCATGTATGCTTGAGTATTGTGAGACACCTCCTCTGCCTTCACCCAGTATTTTCTGATTCCATTGACCAGTTTTGACCATATTTCACTTCAGAATATTTAAATATTGTTTAAATATTTATATTTGTATAAAGAAAATAAATCCTACTAGGATTCCCATGGAGAAAAATGCTAATAAGACCTCTTCTTATTATACATGAGGGAATCCGACAAAATAATTGTTTTGAAATAAGGACATATGAATATTACAATCCCTTCCTGAAGGTATTAATAAATTAAAAGTTTCAAGAAAGGTTATCTTTGATTTTTCATGACATCAGTGGACTTCAAATGAATTTTCGGTCATTAGCTTCACGGAGCTACCAGCTGATTTTCTCACTAATTGCCATATGATTCAGGCAAATCTGGTAACTGAAGTTTTTACAAAAATGAGATTGTTCAGGTCACTTTCTTCCACATGTCTTGTCCAAATCCAGTTACTTCTGATTCTGCAAAGCAAAACTGGAATTTTCTGCAAAGCAGAATTGCAAAGCAGAATTTTTCATTTTTTCATCTTTAGACTTTTCTAAACTAAAAAAGTTGCACTGATATAATTTGAACAGGCTTTACTATCTCTAAAGTTGAAGCATTTCTGTATAAGATTTTTATTTACAATATTATTTTATTTTAAAAAATGAAAAATTCCAAAGAATTCTGTAAAACCTAGCTGGGTTTGATCCTTATGTATTCCTTCCAGTTCAAGATATTTCATGATTCTATGATTTCTTTCCTCACTACTATAAACCATCATTGCTAGCTAACTTAATTGTTTTAGTCAAAAACTTCAGGCATAATTCATTTTTTTTAACTACATCAACGAGATTTCACTGCTGAGATAATGAAATTTCATTCATTTTAAATATAATAGATTTAATGATTAGACACTGTATGTGGTATGTCTGTTTGTTTCCCCATGAGGGAAGATATATCACATTTATTAAGTTCCTACTAGTTTCATGAAAACAGCTGCATAGGAAACAAATGCTGCTGATGAGGAACAAGCTGAGCCTGACTTATTGCATATGTCCGATTAAAATGTTTGCTCTCCCACTTATTGCACATACATGTAGAATACTTTCCCATACATGGAGGGTGTTAACGATATATTTCCACTGTATTCAGCTGATTTGTCCATTTTTTACTCTTTTTTTCCCTCGCTTCCTTGTTTTACTCTATACTCCACCTACAGTTTCATGATTCATAATTTCCTAACTTGGTCTTTACACTTCAGTCTCTACCTGTGTTGGAGTCCAGGATGAGGAGTTTACACCTCAGATTGCCCTGGAGGGTCTGGGACCCTTACAGAGACCCCAGGAGGATACGGTTTTTGATCTGTGTCCCTGGGAAGGACTTCCAAAACTGATGGAAGCAAGAGCAGCAGAAAAATAATTTGGATTATGGTTTAGTTTGTTATAGAAGTAAAGCTTATAGTTTTAGGTTTTGTAGTATAGATATAAAAGAAGACAACGTGGAGGATTTTGGGTGTTGCCCTGAGTTCTTCATCTTCTTCTTGTTCCTTGCACTGCAGCAGAGCTGTCATCTTCTTGTTGGTAGAATAGGTTTGAGGTAGAGAAGACGCGTTAGTAGTAAGTTAGGATTATTGGTACCGAATTGTAAACAAAGTACGCGCTATCTGTTAATTGGTCATTAGTGTCCTTAAAAACCCAGATACAGCTGCCATTTGAGGCATTCCACACCCTACTCCCTTCTCGCTTTGTGCTTCCTCGCTTTGCAGCAAATGCTTTTAGCAACACACGTTCTGGTATGTTAAACCCTGGTTTAGGTGACATGCTGAAGCTGTGATAAAGCTCAATAAACAGCAAGAAAAACTGAGAAGCTGCTAGTTTTATTCCTTTATCTGGTACTGGACTTTGATAATAAGAACAGGTACTCTAACAAACAACCAAAGAGTACCTCGAGACAACAGAGAGAAGCCACCCAACAGATGTCCTTCCTGAGAACCTGCATGACTCATCAGTATCAGGTTCTTCTCCTCCCTATGAGTGCACATTGAAAAAAGCAATCATCATGGACATTTACTTCTTTGTAATTAGCTATTTTTATGATTTCTTTCTAGTTGTCAGTAGAAATATATGTTATATATGATGATTCCTAGTATGGGATTCCAGTGCCCTGGGGTAGGACTACCAGTTTCCAGGCAGTTAAGCCTTTATTTCCTTGACATGATTCTGAAGTGTAACGAAATGCACATAATGATAATAAACATTTCTATGGATTATCTCAATTATATTCATATTTGTTTTTCTTTGTCAATATAATGGCAATTTGCTGCAGCACATATAGTTGTCTGAGTTCAAGAAGTGTTTGGACAACGCTCTTAGGCACATGGTGTGATTTTTTGGTTGTCCTTTGCAGGTTCAGGAGTTGGACTCGGTGATCCATGACACAGGTGATACATGCATTTAGTTTCATTATATGAAATATCACTATTCTGACAAACTACATCATATTCCTCACACTGTTGCATTCAAAATAAACTGGAAAGAGCAAACAAAAAATATTTATCTAAAGTTGGGAGAGCAAGGGTGGAGTGGGAATTACCTTGAGCCAAATAATAAGAAATGTGGATGCAACCACTCAGTGCTGTTTGGCCTCAGTGTCAAAACTAGTCCTTTCAGCACTACAGAATCCTTTTTTAGGAATATGAAGACAGTTTCTTAGCATCATTCATCCTCCATCTCTTGTTCTACCGAGTCCTCTTGTTTTCAGGCAAAACCTTGGTTAAGAATGCCTTCTGGATCAACTGCTCTTAGCCAACAGGTATGATTTTGGTTTTCCCTCTGAGAGACTGTGATGGGGATGAACAGACTAAATGGAGAGACCCTCCTTCTCCTCCTCATAGTAATAATAAGTATCAAACATTGCATTGAAGAAAAAGGCATTTAAACCAACAGACTGCCTACACAAACGTGAGTCACAGCTGAACTTCCCTGTTCTGTAAAGCCACATTGACTCTCTACTTTTGAATAGTCCTTACATTCCTCTTCCATTTTGCATTTCACTTTTGACTTAATTTCTGTTTCTCAGCCTGCTTATGGGTTTCTGTTTGTATTGGGCATTTTGTTTGTGGTTTTTTTGTTTTGTTTTGTTTTGTTTTTTTGTGTTTCAGGAGGGCTTTTGTTGGTTTTTTTTTGGTTTGTTGGTTGGTTGGTTTTGTTGTTGTTGTTGTATTTATTTATTTATTTTCTTGTGGTGGTGGTAGTGGATTTTTTTTTTTAATTTTTTATTTATTTTGCTGTAGTGGTGGTGGTGCTTTTTTTTTTTTTAACTGAGTCCCTTGAAAAATAGCTCAATGATTCCAGGAGACTGAACTAGTGAGTCATCTTCAGACTACCCTCAAGTGTTTGCTGTGGGACGCTATTCTGAGTTATTGTTTAGCCTTCCCACTTGCTTACCAATAGCTATCCTGATTTAACTCTTAATGAAAAATGACATTTCTCTTAAGGAAGAGAAGGCTAATGGGAAATGAGTCAGACTGAATAACTTTAGTTATAGATACCCATTTATTCAATTAAATCAACTTATGGTCATTAAATCCAAGATTTTTTTTGTTTGTTTGCTCTTTTACTCTGAGCTCTTTCTTAATTATCTCATTGTTTAAAATAACCCCACATTTAAAGTAAGATAGTCTCTTTTTAGTCCAGTGACTATGGTGGAAAAATCTGTAGGCTATCACATGTATTACTATACATACTGCAGAAAACCTAACATCGGTTTTGTATTATCAGAAGCTACAGTTTCTCATATCAAAATATTTTTGGAAGTATTGATAGCTCTAATAATGTTAGTCATATTCATACCCAATTCTGGGAGCCTATAAAAGCACTATTCAGATAAGTCCCTTCTATATCTAACTGCAAAGTGAGTTTAAATGAGAAAAATCTCTTCTATTTTTCTATATCTTTTTATTTCCTAAAGTG
Source organism: Calyptomena viridis (assembly GCA_013390005.1). Taxonomy (NCBI): domain Eukaryota; kingdom Metazoa; phylum Chordata; class Aves; order Passeriformes; family Eurylaimidae; genus Calyptomena; species Calyptomena viridis. Next base: position 75,662 of record WEIV01008640.1, on the reverse strand, counting down.
TATCCAATTCTTACTAATACTATCTTAGAGCTATCTTTCTTACATACATATATGTAAAATTTAAGAATACTGTCCATCCTTCAGTAAAGGTGATCTAGATAGGGAAGTCGTTTCACTTAAACTTCAGAGTTTTCTGGATAATTGAGTAAAGCTTTTTGAGTTGCATAAAACAGAAAATTAGTATTCCTTGCATTGTTATGAATTGCTTTTTTGAGCAGATGCAGAGTTTTGAATAATTGCAGTGTACTGATTACACTTCTGTCTGCTAAGCTCTTTCCTTAATTTATTAAAGTCTTGCCTTATCAGATAAACTGGCATCAAGGCATTCTCTTAAGAGTAATTAAAAGACTAAAGCTCTCAATTAAGCTACCATGTATCATAGTGGAATAGATTCTCAAACAACATAAAGATAAATGTTTGGTATACACTTCTATTGTGTATCTGTGCCATTGCTTATTTGGATGTAGCGAGGAATACAAAACATGTCTTTGCATATCTCAGTTTATTTCTCAAGTGTCTTTACAACTTTGTATGCATTTACCTCTTCAGTTCTGCTGTGCCCTAAAAATTTATTTAGTCTTGAATTTACACCAAAGAAAGTCCTGTCAAAGAAAGAGGAAAAATGGCAGACATGCACAGAAGGCATGCTACAAAGTGTTTGCTACTTTGAGATTAGTTGGCAAAAAAAATCATAGCAATCTTGAGAGCCGCAGCTTAAAGAATGACAGATGCTCGATTATTTCACACAAACTAGAAACATTCATTTGAAAACAATTAAAAAGTATTTGACCCAATCAACCTGTGCTCCAGGCTGGAGTTTGAGTTGTATTTTTGAGTCCTTTTACACATGCACAAGGACAATCTGGTGGGGACAGGTTTGACTACCCTCTTCTCCCTTTCCATGGAGCACGTAATTTTTCCTCTCTCAGACCTGGGCATACTGACAGGCCTACTGTATTTGTCATACAATCAGACACATCTACGACCAGCTCTGGGATCTGTGAGAAGCTCCGTTACAGAATCCCTTAACACAACTGGTTGTATCCATTAACACAATTAGTTGTCCGAGAGCCCTGGGATGGCTAAACAAACTTGATGCCAGACCTTTACAAATAGAAACAAAAGGACTCTGGTCTGTTGATTTTTTGGGCAAAGCTTAGCAGATGGGCATAGCTTAAGCTTAAGATTTGTTATGTCTGTGTATGGCTAAGTAATGTTTTTAGAAATAGTGTAAGAACCCTGCTTGAGAGAAAATAAGCATCTTCAATATTTTCTGTTGTCAGAGTCTGTAAATTCAAATGCCACAGGGGTCCTCAGCACAAGAAGGACATAGACATGTTGGAGCAAGTCCAGAGGTGGGTAACCAAGATGACTAGAGGGATGAAACTTCTTTCCAAGAAAAAAATGCTGAGAGAGTTGATATTGCTCAACTTGGAGAAGAAAAGATTCCAGGGTACCTTAGTTCATCTTCTGGTACCTGAAGGGGACTACAAGAGAGGTGGAGAGGGTTTTTTTACAGGAACAAGTAGTGATAGGATATGATTAATGGTCTTAAATGAAGGAGGATAGGTTTGGATTAGATATTAGGAAAAAATCCTTCCCTGTGAGGATGGTGAAACACTGGAACAGCTTGCTCAGAGAAGCTGTTGATGCCCCATCCCTGGAAGTGTTAAAGGCCGGGTTTGATGGGATTTTGAGCAACCTGGTCTAGTGGAAGGTGTCCCTCCTCATGGTGGGAGTTTGGAACCAGATGATCCTTAAGGTCCTTTCCAACCCAAACCAGTCTATGCTTCAAGTATATCATTCTTCCTGAATGACTAGGATGAAGGCAAAGCAAATTAATGCCTTCAAAAGCATACATGGTTTACTCAAAGGTATGCAGCTTCAAATACAAAAATTTAGGTCTTCTCACCTTCCTTGATTAGAGAAATCTGTTTAATCTAGTTTCCTTTGTATCTGTGAGAGGCAGATTCAATTTCTTATTTGTTAACAGTCTCCTATTTTCAGGGCAGATGCTTATCTCTGTGCAAGTCCATGAGTTTCCCTATAAACACAGCATTTAGTGCCATTTTTGGTATTGGAACAATTCACAGGTAGCCTGAAATTATTCATCTCTGTTGCTGATGCTCTCATAGTTGTGGATACATTCATCTCCTGGGATAATTGGATAACAGCACCACCTTTGTTTTACCTCAGGTTCCCATCACAGTCCAAATTAGGAGGCATATTCGGGGTGGGGTAGGTTTGGGAAAGCAGTTGCTTCTTTGCACAGTTTTGCTACAGTGGGCAAAAGTCTTCTGGTGATTTTAACAATGTTTAAGCCATTAACCATTTCAGTGTCTCACAGAACCCTTTAGGTGATAAACGGCGAATGGCCACAGGTAAGTGCTTCAGATACACAAGAGAGTCTCAGAGGGCACTGGATACATCAGTTTAGCTGACTGAATTGAACACCATGTGTTTTGCCAGATCTGATCATCACTGGAGATTGCAGGAGTGGTTTGTCTCTGATCTGTTTTTGAAAACATTTGTTTTCTGTGTTAGACATCAGTGTTTGTAATATGTCAGTACTGGAACACAGCAACCATGTTCTTTTACATATCAAGAACATTTGGAAAGTTAAGTCCTTTTATTTTTTTTTCTGTTGGATGACACTATTGATTGATCTCAACTTCAGATACAGCCTCTATTTTATGTCTAAATAAAATACCATCATAGTTATTATTTACTATGAATCACAGATTTGGAAAAAATAGAGACTTGGACATCTGCTCTTCAGAAAATGGAGGACATGACGAAGAAAGGAAAAATTAATTCAAAGCTTCACTTACTAATTTCGATAGTATGTCATTTGTAAGATGATTCTCTCAAACAGGCATAGCAGGTAGAAACATTTAAGATTAAAAGACATTCTGGGGCTACATCTTCAGCTGGTTTTTTTTGTGAATAACCTGTTGTGGTTTGACTCTGGCTAAAAGCCGAGAGCCCACACATAGATCTAAAATTTCTCAGAGAAGGGAAAAAAACCCCCTCGACTTTTGTGATAAGGATTACAAGCAACTGTTTATTAACTACTTCACACAAGCAAAACAGGCTCTAACTTAGAATGTTAAGTATTTACTACTACTACTACAACTACTACTACTACTACTACTAAAATCAGAGCTTAAGAGTTTAAGGGTGAGCAGTTTGATAGTTGTTATAGACACCTTTCTCCCCCCACCCCTCCCTTTTNCAGTTTTCCTGGGGCCCTATTCCAATGTTTAAGGCATCTTCTCTTTCTCCTCTCTCTGACCTTGGTGTTAATCAAACCTCCCACCCTTCTTTCTCTTAAGCCGCCATGATGTTCTGCGCAGCTTTTTTTTTTTCTACTCCTTCTTAAATATGTTATCACAGAGGCGTTGTTGCTTGACCTTGTCTAGCTTAGAGCAGAGAAAAACTCCAGCAGCTTCTTAAAGAAGCCTCTCTCCTAGCCCCACCCAGCTAATAAAAAACTCTGGCTACTTAAAACCACAACAATGTAACTGTAAATCAGTAGTTGATCCTTTTGTCAATTAACTTAGCCTGACAGTGAAAAAACAAAACGATTTTAAATTACTTACATCTTTTTGGCTTTTCAGTGAAAGCGATATCTAAAATTGATAACTTTTGGATGAGCAATTAATATGCTGATAAATCTCTCTATTTAAGTTTCTCAAATATAATGTTTTCCTTTTCATTCTGGTTATGTGCAGTGAGCAACAAGCTGTATTCTAATTGTTTGAATATTTGAATGTATTTCACAACTTGTTGATAATAGCAATGATGACATTTGTTGGGAAGTTCAAAGGCAAATAGGCATTTCTTGTTGTAGCAATATTATACATAGACCTCTAGCATACAGATCTTCTGAAACTTAAAGTTTGTCCGACAATAAGAAAACTTGAAATTTTTTGATTTTATAAAAGCATGAGGAATTATGATTCGGGTACTTAAAGCTACATTCCCAAAGTTGCAGAAGGTAAAACTTAACTTGCAGCTGAGATTTGGCTACTTACAAGCTTCTAGTGTCTTAGTTTAGAAAAAGTGGATGAAAAGCCACAGTCACTTAGAAAAAGCACAGCACATTATTTTTAGATTATATGTTTCCATAACCACCAATTCTTTACTTTTGGGTTCTTTGACTCCAAAGTTTAGAATTTTTGAATAGGAAAGCCTTTACTGATGCCCACACTCCCTTCTTATCAATATCAAGACTCTTTTTTAATAGCTGTGATTTTCAAATAGTCATTCCTGCTTGACATCCCCTTTGCAGGATGATGGATACCACCTCTCCCTTTTACTAGGAAAGCAGGAAACTTCTCTTTTCACGATCTCTATCCCTAATAGTTTTAAACCACACAAGACAAAAAAAGGACAGGGAAATGAAAGAATTGCTCACAGGCAGACAGAAAATGTATTTGGGCTCAATGTAAAAGTCTTCCAAAAAGTATCTAGATGTCTCAATTCCAAGTCCATTTCCTTGACTAAAAGATCACATTAATCTTCTGACTCATGTTAACATATCAATTCCACAAGATCTCTAAGAGGCCCACTATTACCTAACTGCTATGTGATTTTACAAACAGGGGAACCTGAAATCTCCTGAACTCTTTTGAAGCACTAGAATTGTAGGTATATTTTTTAAGCTTGCATTAAAAGCTTGAATTTTTGTTTGATGAAATTTAAAACATCAGGTTATACTTCTAGCTCTACTTTATGAAACTCATTGTCAATGTACATTTTGCCTATGATGGTTCTGAAGATTTGATAGAAATCATGAAAGTAACCCTAGTGGTGTATAAAAACATTATATTTATTTGGATTAATGAGCAAATGGTTAAAACTAATTTTAACTCTGAGATAATTAAGCTTGCAAATGTGAATGAAGGAATATGAAGAATTTCATTTCTTATCGGTTGGATAATTTTGCATATCTATGTCAGAATATAATTTTCAGTTCTTTTTCCACACATTTTGATGTAAATAGGACTTCTGTGTGGTAGCTGTAGTGAATGTAATTGTCCATTTGAGTTTCACAACATTCCACCGAGATTGTTTCCAATATTTATTCTTTTCAAGTGTGCTGTTTAACTACACTGAGGATTTGTATATTCATGCCAGTAACAGGAAACCTTTACACCTAGGTTTAAACAGAGCTTTTCTGTCTGTATAGGAAAAACTATGTGTGTCCATGTATATGGGTGTATACATGGGCATGCATATATGAAGCTTCTCCATTTTTACTTTCTTCGTATGTTCTGTCTCCTCATATGCCTGATTTGCCAGAGGTGCATCCTAAAGAGATCTAAACTGGCAGGTGAGCACAATTTGATCAGGATATTGGTCACTGTGATGAGATTGTAGCCAGGGACTGCTGCACTCCCTTCTGCTCTGCATAGTGCTGCTGCCTTTCCCTGGAAAGCAAAGCAAGGGGCAGATCAGTGTTGTGTTGGGCTGCACCCAGCACAGCACAAGGGTACAGATAGGAAACACACCACGGCTTCTGAGTCAGAAATAGGCTTGCATCCCACATTTTAGAGATGCATAGATAACAAGGGGAAGAAGATATTAGGCAGACGTAAAGAATTGTTAATAAAGAATGCTTCTCACATCTCCAAGGTATGACTTTCAAAGACTCTCTACCTTATAGTAACAGTGGTCCTAGGGAATTTGCTGAATTTTTGCTGCTTATTTCAGTGAAAGTAAGATTATTTTAAAGGTGATCACTCATAAAATCTGCTCATTGTTATGTCCATGGGTAACTTATTATTCCCATTTTCAGACATCCTACATATTCTGTGTTTCCATGCTTTGCATTGTGGTTACGGCAGCTACTGCTTTTCTTCAGGATTTCCATTAATATTTCAACTGTAACATTCTGTTCCAAAGGCAGAATCCTGTTTTTGTTAGAATATGGAAGTTGGACTCTCTCCTGTGCCTGAAAAATAATGATATGAAATTGTTGGCTCCACAACGCGGTCCTTTGCAGGCACGTCGGGAGGTCACCAGATGTAGTTATCCGAGGGGTCAGAGTGGTGAAAGGATGACGAGAAGTCAGGGTTTCATGAAGTTTCTCAGGTGTTTATTAAGCTACTCTCGTGCACTCACATTCTATGGCCTAGCCCTAACTAAAATGTATCTACTCTATCTAAACCTAATCCTATGCCTAGTTTACCTTTCTAGCAGATTCTATGTCCATGCCCCCAGACAGTGTGTCTGGCTGGACCTGGACATGTCTGTCTGCCTGCAAGATGCCTACAAGCTGTCTGCCTTCTTCTTCCTATGCAGTTACAACTATATAACAAACTATGTTGTTTACATCAATGAACCAAGGACCTGAAGGTCAGCTTCTCCTTGTCCAACCACAGGAATCAGGCCATGTCCAGTCACAGCCTCTCTACTAGACATGCTCATTCCAAAAGTAACCTGCTACATCACTCATATGAAATTATACCAGTGCTTAATTTTATGTTTTGCTTTGAATGTAATGTATTTTATTATGGAATTTTTCTTTGTATTTTAGCTTATTTTAAGCAAGACAAATAAGCAACAAGAAAAAAAGATTCTTATGTGAGCTCTCTGTTCTTCAGAGAGATGAATATTTTTCTTCCTTCAATATTTGTTGCTTACATAAGGGTATAAAGTATTTAGGATGTGATGTGACTTATCTCCTAGTATGAATTGGTATAGTCCAATTGAAAACTATGTCTTCAACTATTCATGCAGTCTTGTTGCCACACTTCATTGCCCATGACTCCAAATACTTGCCCTCATGCAAAAATATTTCTAAGAAAAAATATTTAGCATCCCACTACCCAGTTCAGGATTGTAATGAGTCTGACAGCATTTATCTTCTTCCCTTTATGTTATGTATATCAATTACAAAACATATGATAATGTAAATATATTTAATTTTATAAAGTCTACTTTTGTTTCTTATATGCAGTTTAGGTTAAGATTTATTTCACTTATTCTTGGGGCCTCAATTGTTAATTTATCATCTGAACGGAGGAAACAGTGCTACAGGAGCCTAAGCAATCTCATTCATGTTGCTATATCTCTGAATATTTCTTCAGTGATACAACTGTTCCCAAAGTAGAAAACAGAGACTCTCTCCAGACAAGGAGCTATGCAGAACATATTTGTTTGCTTCAGAATCTCAGACTGAAATGTACCAGTTGTTTTAAAAATAGAAGGCAGAACTCTGGTTATCCTAAAGAAGAGTGTGCTCTGACGCTAATAATAATCAAGTCAATATCAAGCATTGATGTTTTTACAAATGATCTNTCCAGTCACAGCCTCTCTACTAGACATGCTCATTCCAAAAGTAACCTGCTACATCACCCATATGAAATTATACCGGTGCTTAATTTTATGTTTTGCTTTGAATGTAATGTATTTTATTATGGAATTTTTCTTCGTATTTTAGCTTATTTTAAGCAAGACAACTAAGCAACAAGAAAAAAAGATTCTTATGTGAGCTCTCTGTTCTTCAGAGAGATGAATATTTTTCTTCCTTAAATATTTGTTGCTTACATAAGGGTATAAAGTATTTAGGATGTGATGTAAGTGACTTATCTCCTAGTATGAATTGGTATAGTCCAATTGAAAACTATGTCTTCAACTATTCATGCAGTCTTGTTGCCACACTTCATTGCCCATGACTCCAAATACTTGCCCTCATGCAAAAATATTTCTAAGGAAAAATATTTAGCATCCCACTACCCAGTTCAGGATTGTAATGAGTCTGACAGCATTTATCTTCTTCCCTTTATGTTATGTATATCAATTACAAAACATATGATAATGTAAATATATTTAATTTTATAAAGTCTACTTTTGTTTCTTATATGCAGTTTAGGTTAAGATTTATTTCACTTATTCTTGGGGCCTCAATTGTTAATTTATCATCTGAACGGAGGAAACAGTGCTACAGGAGCCTAAGCAATCTCATTCATGTTGCTATATCTCTGAATATTTCTTCAGTGATACAACTGTTCCCAAAGTAGAAAACAGAGACTCTCTCCAGACAAGGAGCTATGCAGAACATATTTGTTTGCTTCAGAATCTCAGACTGAAATGTACCAGTTGTTTTAAAAATAGAAGGCAGAACTCTGGTTATCCTAAAGAAGAGTGTGCTCTGACGCTAATAATAATCAAGTCAATATCAAGCATTGATGTTTTTACAAATGATCTTCTATTGATATCTTCATAGAATCATGGAGTCATGGAATGACTTGTGTTGGAAAGGACTCTAAAGATCACATAGTTCCAACCCACATGCCGTGATACTGAAAGGCTGAAATAAGGTCACACTGGAGCCTTCTCTTCTCAGGCTGAACAACCACAACTCTCTCAGTCATTCTTCATAAGAGAGGTGCTCCAGCCCTCTAACCATCTTCATTGAACCATCTTCATCTTCTCTGAACTTACTCCAACAGATCTGTTGATTTTCATTGATGTTTTTACTTCTTACAACACTCAGTTCCTGTGAAACCATTATTTTATGTTGTGTCACACTACATTGTCTGAAAATGGTATGTGCCACAGCTATTCACACAGTATGAAATTACTCCTTATATAGCTGCAGTCACTGAGTCTTTTGGGGGTAACATGCTGGATGTCTTCATTAGTTTCCCAAATGATGAATTCTGTTTTAAACTCTCAAAAAATCAACATAACGTATAAGAGCAATGTGTACAAGTACATACTGTGCTCCCTGTAAACATATCCATTCAAAACACAAAGCTGAATTTATATCATCTCTATGAATAAGAAATAAGTTACAAAAAGTCTGTACTCAGGGTTAAACTTCCCTAAATCCTCTGATGTCTGAACTGAACAGACACACACACACACACGCACACGCACACAGGGTACATAAGCCTATCTCCACTTTCTGAGCTCTCATTCACTCATAATAGCAATGAATTCACACATGGAAAGCAAATAATAAATTACCTTCCTATGCTGAAAATTCTCACTCTTCCTTGAACTGTCAGCTTGGTGCTACTTTGAATTATTATGAAATGATGACCTGATTATGGAATAGGTGGTCACTGCTGACTCTGTGTAATGACTTTCAGACATAGTCTGAGCCTTTCAGGAATTTAAAACTGAAAGAACATGATAGTCTGTAATTCTGTGTGCCTGACAGTGAATATTATGTTCAGAAAGGTTTTAATGATACAGCTAACTACATCATTATTTTGCTTCCAGAGTGTTTTCTTTTACATAAGCTGTCCTTAAAGATTAGTGTATAAACTTTTGTTTGTAACAAGGGATCACGATAAAACTTCCAAGTAGAGAAGTTAAGCACAAGGGAATTTACATGCCTTTAAAACCTTTAAAAAACATAAATGCTGTCAAATCTGTATTGCCAGAAGTTGTGTGTGTAATGTGCATAAAAATTATAAGAAAATAGGTTCACATTTAGCTTATTCTCCTCTTGCCAAAACAACAATATATTCCAAGATATGGTTATTATTTGAGATGGAATAACTAAATGCAATGCTTTTTAAAAGAGAAAAGTTTGTAATAGAAAAGTTCTAAAGATACGCACAGATGATATTATTCATTTAAGAAACACCAGAAAATTTTTATTAAACTGTACAGTTCCAAAGTCTGACTTTTATTAAATTGTCATAATAATGACAGAAAATTCAGATGAGTACTATATATTTAGAAGCATAACAGCTGTAGTCTTCCTATCTCTAAAACTAGTTGAGACTTTTACCTCCATTTCAGTGGATGCCCAGAAGAAAGAATTTTCTTTTAATGAAAGTATCGATGAAGAAAAAATTTTCTGGAACCATACTNCAATAAGGTCTCCACTGAGCCTTCACACCAAAGAATTAAGTAGTGATTGAAATCTCTAGTATTATATAATAACACATTTTCTCCCACTCCTTAAATCCGTATTGAAATTGCAAAATTAACTCAGGCTATGTTAATAAGGCTTCCTACATCTCAAAATACAGTTTTGATTGGTAGACATACATACCCTTTTTTTTTCCCCCCAGAACCCTGTCTCCTTTAGTGCAAGAATAAAGAGCATTCTTTGACAGAACAACTTAATGCTATTTTATTTGTTTCTTCTTCATTATTCTAGCTGCATGCATCCATTATTTACTGGAGCACATAGAATTGTTCATACTCTCATGGGCTTGTCTAAATGCTTGCTGGTGCATCTAGTGCATTCTTAAAAGATGCTACCAAAATTATCTACATTGTCCTTCTGTGAGGTAACTCCATTTCATACGTGGGGAATTATCAAAAATAGCTTAAGGCCAAAATTATCCAAAGTATCCATTCTTCAGAGTGCTAATTTGGAACACACAGAGGTGAGTTTTTCAGAATACTTAGTACTTTGATAGAATTTGTATGCATTTAACCTCTCTAAAGGATGAGAACAGAGCTTCTCGTTCTTTTCTGCAAAACAGAACTAAGGTGAGCTCTTTGAGTTACCCAAAACCACATTCCGACAGTCTTGTTGAAGTGAACTGTCCAGGCTCTGACAAAGGCACTCAGTGGCACAAGCAAGGACATCCTCCACTCATCTAGGGCTTCACCTTTTTTTTTTAGTTCCCTTGCCGTGTTCATTGAGCAGCAGAGATACTAAGATCACTAACTCATTATTATTAATGCCCTACTAATGCCCTTACTTCTATTTATTCTTTGTAATTCATAAGATCCTTGTGCAGAAGGGTGAGCATACATAATTATGTATTGTATAACTACTTCTCTAATAATTTCTTTCACAAATGTTTGTGAGCATGTAGTCCTGCTGTGAGGAAAACATTTCTGGAGCTGTCTCTATTCTTAGACTCTCCTTTTTGCCTTCACCGTCAGTCTAACACTTCTGTAGTGGTGGAGGAGACACCATGCTCCTGTGAACGCTTTTTTTATTCCTCTCTGTGGACATACCAAAACCCACAGTTTCTTACCTTTCTGACCCCATCCTTCTTGCATCACTCCAACCTCCCTTTCCTCATGTTTTTTCCTCTTAGCTCTTCCTTTTGCTCTTCCCCCCTTAATTTCCAAACCATCCTAGCACCTTTTCCTATTTCCTGTTCTTCAAAATCCTTCTTCCATTGCCTTCTCTCTTTCCACTGGCTGACTAAGATCTTGGTGTTCTGCATGCCCTTCCCTCCTGAGAATGGCAGCTCTCATCTTAACAACCCCTTGGTCCATGTCACTCCAAATCACTTCTGTGACAAATCATGTTGATAATTCTCAGGAAGGCACGCTGAAACCTAGTCAGGTCTTTATAATTTCCACACATATTCTTTACTCCTTCTACCTTTGACCACATCCTCCTCATCCACCTGGATCACCATCCCTCATGCTCTGTATTTGCAAGTGCCAATTTGGTTAGTCTAGCCTTCCAGAAAGAAATTCTCATAGCACATTTCCTGTAGGAAAGAGAAGCAGGAGGTGGCAGAGGACGTGGTATCAGGCACTTAGCAAAAGGGAAGGGCACCAAGCACTGTTTCCTCAGGGGTATTTGGCCTTCCTTGTCTCTACACATGTTCACCAGCAACTGTCTTTTCTCTTTCCACTTGGTAACTTCACAGGACCATCATACAAGGCTGTCGTATGACTGACATGGAGCTTCAGCTACCAACATCTCCTCCCACTTCCCTGGAGAAAAAGAATACACTCAGATTTACAACAGTGGTCAGCCGTGGCCTCTCTGACGTCAAGTAGCACTGTTTTCCTGGAAACTTTCTGTAACTGAATGTTTCTTGCATTCCCCCTGTTGCCACCAATTATTGTGTCAACAACCTAAATATAGTCCATATTCCCAGTCCAAGCTAGTACACATAAATGAGCTGAAAGTGGATGGGTCACAGCAGGCAAAGTAAAACATTAATTTCTATTTACATATTGTAATTTTTTAGAGGTTTATCAGTTGGTCAAGTCTGGGAGAACATTGACTGAAATAAAAAAATAAAAATGGTTACTCTATTATACTTAATAAAATAAGAAAACATTACATCTTTTAAAAGAAAAAAAATCTCTTCTTTAAAAGTGTTATTAATATAGGGAATGAAAATATTTTTGGTAATATTTCCCTGGGCAAAGACTGAAGTATTTTAAGTGACATTTCCTCAGTGATTTCTCTCTTTACTAGGCATAGCATGGAAAATTCCAATTTAAGCAGTACATTAAGTCTGACAAGATTAAAAGTAATTACAGACTGAGTTTTTTAATGGAAACTAGTAGGCATCCTTAAGTACAGGCTTTACTACTTACACCACCTGTAACAAACAATTTTATTACATAAATATAAAAACCAAATCTGTTGCTCATTTGTACCACCTGAACACTTTTTTTATAATATATCACAAACACATAAGATTCTGTGTAAACCTATCTAAAACCTCTTTAAAGTAATATTTTTTAACTGTAGTATTAGAAGCATTTTTTTTTTAATTTATAAGGTACATTCTTTAACAATAAGTGGGAAAAAGCAAGAAAAACATGTTCTGTTATTCTATTTGCATGCTTTTTAAAACAAGATATATTCTATTGAACTCATGCAAGCAGAAACAGCTTGTCAGTAGGCACTAATACAGCTGTGTCCCACTAACAATAATGCAGCTGTTATCTGCACAATGCTCAAAGACACACTATTCAAGGATAGAGAACCACCTCTTGTATCGATATATCAGTACCAAAAGATGTTGACTGCTTCAAGGACAAGATGAGAATGGCTTTAGTCTAGTTATCTGACTTACTTAAACAAGTATGAAATGATGCTGTATGAGTAAAATGTTGCAAAATAGTCTCAAACCACAAATTCAGATCCTAGCAGGAGTGACTGGACGTATCTTTTCTTGAGTTGCTTTGAAGACCTGAGAGGCTGGAAGGCAACTTTCTAAGCTCTGTGGTTGGAGTTCACAAGCATCTCAAACTTCCTAAAATTGCTTCCAAAAGAACATGAAATGCTTTCAAGAGAGAGAGATCGGCTTGGAGTCTGTTGTGCTGCCAGGTCTTTATCAGCACATCTCTCATCATGTAGCCACCCCTCATAAACCATTATAATTACACTGTGCTTCTATTTCTGTCTTCATTTATAGTAAAATGTGTGAGTATAAAATTCTGTTAGCCAGTCTCAACAATGCTTTACAACTATTTTGCAATGATCATGTAAATAAATACAGGAGATACAGGCATGCAGACAATCCTAGTCCTCTTTTATTCTTTAAAAAAAATAAAATTCATATAATTCAATATAATAAGGAAACAAATGAAAATTAAAAAGCGAAGAATGATGACATTATTCAATCTGCACAAGTACAGCTTTGTTAAAGAATATGGAGATGTTAGTTCAAACACATGCAAAATAGAGACAAATATTTATTTTACTTGCACTGAAGTATTGAAGCTTCCCATATAATTCTCTCCAGTGAGTGAGAATGAAGACACAGAAAATGCTATAGACTGAAAAATGATGACCTACTCAAGCACCACACTTCAATAAAATATTTATGTGCCATAAGCAAATATAGTTGAACTATGCTCTTGTACATATTTTCTGTCTGCATTTTTTCACTCTAGAGGCAACAGTAAACTGTAGGACAAGTAATTATATTATTAGGTTTTGAATTGTTTTGGATAGATAAATGAACAGATAGACATAAACACAACTATAGAATAGTTAGGGTTGGAAGAGACCTTAAACGTCATCTAGTTCCAAACCTTTACCCTTCACCATGACCAGGGACACCTTCTACTAGACCTGCTTTCTCAAAGCCCCATCTGATCTGGCCTTGAACACTTCCAGGGATGGGGCATCCACAACTTCTCTGGGTAACCTGTTCTAGTGCCTTACCATCCTTATTGTAAAAAATGTCTTCCTTATACTTAATACAAATCTACCCTTTTTTAGTTTAAAATGATCGTCCCTTGTCCTGTCACTGCAGGCCCTGGTAAAAAGTCCCTCTCCAACTTCCTTATAATCCCACTGTTTTAATTTTCGATGAGCACTGCTTACAAAGCATCAAGACCTTTTCTGCCTACATGGCCCCACCAACAAGGAGGCTGGAAGTAGCACAGGTTGGAAGGGGATACAGCCAAGACAGCTGACCCCAACTGATCAGTGGTCCATACCTTATGATGTCATGCTCAACACATAAAGCTGGAAGAGGAAGAAAGAAGGAGGGACATTCAGAGTGATGACATTTGTCTTTCTAAGTAACTGTTATGTATGATGGAGCCCTGGTCTCCTGGAGATACCTGAACACCAGCCTGTCCATAGGAAGCAGTTACTGAATACCACTCTGTGACTATCTGTGAGGTAAATTGCATTCTGGAGTCATGATTGTATTTCAGGTAATTGAAGGGTATAGAAGTTTGATTTTTTTATGTTTGTAATAAATGCAATGACATGCATTCGTATATAATCATGTAGTCCACTCAGTCTTTCTGGTATAGTAACTCATTCAGACCACTACTATCACAACATGTGGAAGCATAGATTTAATTTTTCACTTTCATGTGAAATGAATCTTTTTTGCTATTGTAATGAATATGACTTTTTTATAAATTTTTAGTGTCTCTGGCCTTTCATGTTTCCTAGATACAGCTTGTGAGTGAACTCACTAATTCAAGAAGGCAATCTAGAAGGAAAATATTCAAGGTAGTTTTTCATTTCAGTGAACCGTGAATTTAATTTCCATGTTCTTGTAGACATGTTTTTCTGAGGGTTTTTGTTATTGTTTTTATCAAGGACCTACAAGAGACGCAGTAATTATAGTCTTCAACTACAAAATACGTTGTTGCAAATAGCATGCTTTTTAACACTGTACTTCAGTAAAATTACCCTTTTGCGGCTTCAGGAATGCTATAATTNCTATTATTGATATTTTCTTGTGTGTTTGTTAAATAAATAGGTTTGGGTTTTTTCCTGCCACTTTCCTTTGAGGAAATACTTCTTTTGCTCGAACCTGATGGGAGAGGGTGACTGTGGCCTGTTTTTATCAGAGAATATTTATCCCTCTGAATATATTTGTCCTAAACCAGGACAATGAAGCAACTAAACTCTGCTTGAATGCCATGATAAGATCCTGTGGTAAGAGTAGAGCATGAAACAAAGTCACAGGACTGACTTAGGAGCTTAAATTTGATTGAGCCTCTGTCTTGTCTTCAGCTCTAGTCAGTAATAGAAGCTTAAAAAAATGTAACAGTTACAGAGATTTTCCTTTGAGGAGAGCCTGGGTCCAAAGAATCAATTTGACATTGGGGACAACACCACAAAACCAGTAATAGAAACAAGAAGTGTGAGGTGATAGTGTGAAAACCAGAAGAGCACACCTACCTGCCAGGCTTATTCTTTCTATTACATACATCTATACTAGCAAAATGGGTTATGGTGTGGGTACAGGCACTTTTGCAACATTCAAAATGCAATTCCTGGGAGGAGTTGTGGGTAAGGGTGCTCTTGCTTTTCTGTTTATTTGCCTAAGGAATCAAGAGTCCTCTCTCTTTTTTTCCCCCCTTTTCTTGTTTGGTTTTTTTTTTTCCCTTGAGGAAAAGAGTTGTCTTATGTCATCTGCTTCATCTACTTTACTGCACCAGCAGATGCAGGCTGTCCGACTGATATGCTCGTGAGGTATGTGTATGGCTTTCTCATTGGGACACAACAAGAAATGAGGATTACCCAGGGACATGGAAGGCAGTGGAAGTGGTCAGGAACCCAACCAGCTGGTACCCCAGGGCTGGGGGTTACAGCATAGGCAAGCCATCCCCCACCACTGGCAGTAACCTTCAGATGGAAAAAGCCGGAGAATGAGACAGGAGGGCTGGGAAAAAGGATAAGCACAGACTGATGTTGGTAAATACCGAAGTCTCTGTTTTCAGGGTCAGATAATCCAACTATTTGTATGATAGAGCTCGACCTACATTTGGCACAGCAGTTCATTAAGCCATCCTTGCTAATGTCACAGACTTCACTCTCTGAAGTGATGTTGCCATGACCACTTCCCTTGATAATTTATTCCACGGTCCAGTTGCTTCTGCTGATTTTCAAAATGGAACTGTAAATTAGAGAGTGTTAATACACAAAGACTTGTGCATACTTATTCTGGATGGGAAAATTCTAACTGGGGCACTGGAGCTATTCTATGTGAGTCAATGTTCTACAATGAAACATGAATTAATTTTTGATAGCTAAGAAAATTTTAGTGGATTCATTTTTGTGTAGCATTTTCTTTCTTTGTAAATGACTGACAGTACATTTACAGTTATTATGAAGAGCACTCGATTGGTTTACCAATAATTTTTATTTTGAAACAAGAGAATTAGGAGACATATCTATGGTTTGATAACAGTATCTGCCTCATTTTAGACATCTCTGGGTGCAGCTGCTTCCATAATCTTACAGTTTAATCATATATATATATATTTAAATAGCTTACAGATAATGAAAATTAGGTGAAGAATTATTCTATATTGAGCTATTCAACTATGCAGAAATGTATATGTGTATGTGTGTGCATGTGAGCACATGCATGTATATAGTTGCAATTTTACTTTATTACCATCTGTCCTTTTCACACATTAGAATTAATCTGATTGCAAGTAAATAAATATATAAACTCCATGTTTAAATTTTGTCCTAGTTCACTAGAAACCTAGAATTGACTGTAGCTGTTGTGTTCAGACATAGCCCTCAAAAGACATGGAAAAAACACAAAAGCTAAAGTCTTTTGGCATTTTGGTGAGGCCAGAAAAAGAATGACCCTCCCAAGACACTCGGTGCAGCAATTTGCTCTCAGGGACAGCGGGGCTATATCATCTTCTTTCATGAAACAATAGCAATAGGGCCTCTGACTTCCATTTTAGACGTGTTCTGAAAATTTTCTAGTTTCTAAAACAATTTGTTCTTGGTTGATTTGTTGCCATTTTTCTTTAGTGCTTGTCCATGCTCTTAGTGCAAAGATTTTCTTCCCTTCCTGTTGCTTTTGTCCTTATATATTTTATGCAACGGTGATATCTCCTTTCAAGCAGAATTTGTTAAAGCAAAGAACTTAGGTTTTTTTCAGTCTCTGTACAAAAATCATTTCATTCTCATCAGTTTAGCAATCTTTTTGTATTCTTATGTAATTCTAACATCTTTCTTGAACAGAATTATACATAGAATTCAGATCTTGGGAGGATATGGTTACTTTCACAGCCCCAAATCATTATGTAATCAGTCAATATTTCTTTGTTGTATTTCTGATTAGATCCAGTTGAGCTCCTGATATTAAAAAAGTATAGTTTTTATTCTCCAGAAATAGAAAGTTGCATTTTGTCTTGCTCAGTGTCAGCTGGGAAGCAATCTGGCTCAATAAGCATTGAGTACTTTGACTCTCCCTGAGGGTTACAGTCGAGCAAGACCATACACACCTGAAAGGAAATAGAATCCAATACATTCATTCTAGGGGAGGGGGTGTAAAAATTACATGAATTTTAATTGCTTGACTGATTTAGCTTTCAATTTTGATTTATGATGAATTTATGATGCTGAAAACATGTTCCTTTTTTCTGTTACCTGACAACAGCTGCACAATGAGCAATCTGTCTGTTAACAATCTCTCTCATTCCATTTACCATTCTTGTTCCGAACCTATTTCTATGCAAGCAGCCCCAAGTAATAAATCGTATTTTGTTGCATATTTGCAACTACATAAAATGACACAAACATCTGGGAACAGATACAGTATGCAGTGCTATTCTAAAGAAATATATTATTGACACTCCACCTGTTCTCTAATGCAAACAATTCTTTCTTCAAAAAGAAACATTTGATCCTGGTGCATTTAAGGTTCAAAGAATGATTGTATGATTTATCCATGAAAGAGGAAAGAGCTGTGTTGCTGTTAATTATATACTTCTCAACAGCAATGATCACAGATACAGAACACATGGAGGAAAATAGAAAATACAAGTTTCTGTTGAGTCTCAAATAGAAGTTCTGTCCTAAAAGAGAAATTAGAAAGTCTTTTTATATTTTTATATCCTTGATACCCCAATACAAGCCTTAAAATAAAACCTTATACTTAAATATTCCTTTCTAGCTTTTCATTTTGTTACTGTGACTTTTTTTGTTTCTTTTATAATTGTCATATTATTTCCTCATCGAAATAGTGAAAGGTCCACACAAATGAGCTGAAAGTGGATGGGTCACAGCAGGCAAAGTAAAACATTAATTTCTATTTACATATTGTANTCTTTTAAAAGAGAGTCTTGCTTGCAATTGAAAGGGCAGATAGCAAAGAAAGGATAGTGCCTCTGTTATAGAAATGGAGTTCATGACTTGCATAAGACTCCTTGACAGCAAGGGAAGGCCTCCATAGCTTATTACATTAAGGAGATAGTGAAAAATGTGTGAAGTCTAAAACAGCATCACAGCTTTTGAAAGCAATTACTACGCAAATTTTCCTGAAACAATAGCATGAATTTGTATGCTTTGAAGCTAGGTCTCAGAGGAAGTAAAACCAGTATAATCTAGTGATCCTGGGGAAATCTTGCCAGGTATGGATGTAAAGAAGGACTCTTCCAAGATCTTCATTGTAGTCTTCATTGAAGTAAAAAAAAAGACTACCAGATCAATTGTGGTAGCAGCCATTTAGAGGAAACGTTAAAATACTTGTTATGGTATTTATGGATGACCCAAACTCTTGTTCTTTAGCATTTCTTCTTATTATCAAAGTCCAGTACCAGATAAAGGAATAAGACTCGCAGCTTCTCAGTTTTTCTTGCTGTTTATTAAGTTCTTATCACAACTTCAGCATGTCACCCAAACCTGGGTTTAACACACCAGAGTGTGTGCTGCGAAAAGCATGTGCTGCAAAGCCATAGAATGGCGACTGCTTCTAAGTTTTAAGGACTCTAAT
>WEIV01008640.1:9728-36138 GCA_013390005.1 Calyptomena viridis | reverse complement strand
TAAAAAACCCCAAAGAGATTTCTGATTTTCAAGTTCATCAAATATTTGGGTTGCAAAAAAAATGGGGAATACAGATATTATAAGGCTCTGAGGGAGGAAGCAGTAGGGAAGTATAGCAGCATTCAGTCAATAGGCAGACAGATCTCAGCCCCCAAGAACGTGCTCCTTTAGCAAAATCCGAGAAATATCACCAGGTGTAGCTTTAACAGGTAGAATGGCATGTGTTCCCCAGCAAAGTCTCCAGGATAGAAACAGTACTCTCTCTCAGTATCTATAGTAAAAGTAAATCCTTCTATACATTTTGAATTATTTTCATTTGGGGATCTTAAAATGTGGGCATATTTATTTACTCTATAGTAAAGCTTCCATGTGGTCCTTCTTATATTGTAGGCAAATACTGATATGGCAAATTAGTTTAGTTATTTAAATGGGAAGTGGCTGTGTCCTTCAACAGGCAATGGATAATTTCAGAGAACCTAAATATTGTTTATTATGAGTTGTTCTTGATTTGTAGTCTCTCCACATATTAAGAAATGTATTTTTCTTTTCAAGAAGTCTGGATACTTTACTCTTGACATGTTACTGCAGGTATAGAATCAGAGTGGGTTGCATTTGTACCTGAACTGAAGGACCTCTGCTTTTCTGATAGTGCCAAGATAATGCAAAACTCTTTCTGTATTATTTAGTTACAATGCATGGAGTCTTTTGTAATATCCAGCACTTCATTTGGAACACAGCAAGAATTTAAAAGCAGATATAGTTTTTGTCTACTGTATTCTTCTACCATATTAATAGTTTTGAATCAAAAGTATACAATCACAAAACTCCAACACAAACTTAAGAGAAAGCTGAGAGTTTAAGAGCCTGTGATTTAAGAAATGCTCAGTATGAAAAACATCAGCATTCAGCCTCAAGGTAAGTGAATGTGAGTGTTTCTTGTGCTAAAACTACTCTTCTAGGAATGGTTAAAATCTTTTCCATCCATCAGAAATACCAGGTTTAAAAGTATTACCCAGATGATTTTTGCAACATGTCTGTGAAGATACATATTGTTACAGCGAAATAGCCTGGTCTCCTCCGTTTTTGACTGGAAGAATGAGCCCTTGCTGTAGTCTCCTGTCCTTAGAAAGATTCCCATCAACCCTCACACTGGAAAAAAGTAGATGAGAAAATAGAGGGATTGTAATGAAACCAGAGAAAACATCTGCCTCATCATCTGAAATATTTGTTTCAAGAGAATAAAGCTTAATCTCTAGAGCATTTATAAACACAAAAGTGTGCTGAGTCAAATCTAATTATGTCATGACCAATTATTCAGTATTTTTATGTTTTATTAGGCCGGATAATGCACTGAATGAAACATCTGTAGCCTAAACAGCAAAATTTACTTGAACAATTATATTGTTTAAAGAATGTACAACTGTGTACAATATCATCAGTTACTTGTAAAGCTTTTGGGTAAAATAGCCAGTGAAAATCTGTTGGCATTTAATAATCACAGCTTCTTTCCCTTTTTTTTTAGTGTTATTCCTAATGCAGGTATTATTCGTTAAATGCAGGTAGTTAAACTGACTCAGGTATTAAAAGGTAAAACACTCCGTATTTGTGACACCAGGTGCCCCCAGAAGTAAATCTTCCTAAACAGCCGGGGTCCGTTACCTTGGCTAACATTCCTGCCTTGTAGAAATTCTTAGCAGGGGTGAAAACTAGTGAAACTACATAAATTACACTTTAGAAAACTTGTACAAAATTACTAGAAAACTATATAAGATTTATGGCATCACTAAAAAGGTTGAAACTTGATCAGTGACTTTTACAGTATTTTTTTCCAAAGCATGAGAAAACTGTGTATAAATCTGTTTTCTCTGCTGGTCAGTGCAGTATGGTTTGATATGTAAACAGGCTGAAGAGCAATACATACAACTGAATGAACCTGGGGTAGTCTGCTGGCTGTTGATTTTCTTCATGATAGCCCCTATGGGTTTGTGACTAAAACAGGGTTGATAACTGTTGCTGAACAGTGATCATGCAGATTCAAAGCCTTTTCTTTTTCTACTCTGTCCCTACCCCAGTGCCTAGGCTGAAGGATGAAGAAGACATTGGAAGGTGACACAGCTGGGACAGCTGGTGCAAATTGGCCAAAGGGATGTTCCAATATCATATAGCATCATAACTCATAACTCAGCAACAAAAACTTGGATAGAAGAAGAAGGAGGGGGCTTATTTTCCGAGGTGGGTACTGTGCAGAGCTGACTGGGCATTAGTCTGCCCCTAGGAGATGGTGAGTTACTTCCTTTGCTTCACTTGAGTGTTTTTTCCTTTTCTTTCCTTCACCTATTAAAGCACATTTATCTTGATCAATGCATTTTCTCACTTTTGTCTTCCCATTTCACTAGGGAAGATGGAGTGAGTGAGCAGCTAGAGGTGAGCTTGGCTGGCAGCAAGGGTCAACTCACTGCAGCCTAATCTGCATTTAACAAGCCCAAATTGCCTTTACACCTGAGCAGAGTTCTATGGCCACAGAACTGTGATTGTCTTGTGGTTTTTTAATTTGTAAAAAATTTTTAGTAAGACAAATGCAAAAACAAGGAAATCTGAAAATTAAATATATTCTCATATTTTAATTAAGATTTTTTAATCTTCGGATAAATGTAGGAAAAAATAAAGGAAACCTACCAATTGAACAGAAAGAAGGAAGGAAGGAAGGAGAAATTACAAATGTTAGGTTATAAAATTAGTAGATCTGATGGCAGATTAATTAGCTATTGTGCAAAAATGAGTGGTTAAGTAGTGCTAAATTAATTGGGTAAACAGGGCAGCTGTAATATCTCTCAGAATGCATACGGATCTACACTTAAAAAGTGTTGAGACAGAATTTCAGTAAATATTTTCCATAATGTACCAAGATCCTTTAAAAGCAACCTTTTCAAAGAAAAAGAAAATGTTTGGGGAATATCTAGAAATAATGAGTTACTTTATGACAATCCTTAGAAGGAACTTTTTGGTACCGGCACAATCTCCACTGTATGAACTGGTGGCAAGAGCTCTTCTGGGTCATCCCAGGTCACCAAAGGGCTGTCCCACTGCAAACACTTACAAAGGAAACCAGGCAGCAGTAAACTTTCTCCCCAAAACATATTTGCTTATACTTCATTCGTGAGACAGAATGGATACTCCAATGAAAATTTATATTTTCCCCTTTTTTGGAGATTAATGACACCTTGTGTCATCTCTTAGATGATCTGTTAGACAGACCAAATTTAATCATTGACTTTCTGTACAAAAGTGGTCGCTCCCCATTGCTTCTCTACTCCAATGAGCCTACTTCCATGTCAGGTGTCTGTCCCTGTGGAATTTATATTAATAATTTTAATTAATCGGCATTTTAATAGTTTGATTTGGTTCGGTTTGGTTTGGTTTCCTTCAAGCTTTGCCGTCATGAATAGTGAAAAACTATCTTCCTTTATTTTGGATAAAAACTGATAATTATTTTATACACTTCACATAAGCAGTGCAAAAATCATTATTAGGAATCTATTACTATAGTCTTAAAAACTATTTTCATGAAAATGTAAGTTCTATGAAGATAATGTCACTACAGAAATGAGATAGTTGGAATTCCTTCTCATCAGATCATCAGTTAAGAATGGAGAAATAAAGTGTTTCCTATTAGCCAATGGTATAATCCCTTTGCTTTCCACCCTTTATCCTCAGAGAAGATTGCTTTTAAATCTGGCCCAAAAATGTAATTTCAATGACATTTTTTAGATAAGACTTGTTAAGAAAAGTTGCCCCCAACAGGTGAGGACAATATCTATTGCAAAATGTTCTGATTCTTTCAAGTACCATTTCAGCGACTAGAAAATTTTTAGTAATTACAGCTTGCCATGTAAACTTTCTGTTGCTTTTTAGAAAACCTGCTGTTATAGCAAAAATTATAACTAAGTTAATATTTCTTTGATCTATATATTACTTCCACCAAGGCCAAATCCTCTGTGTACAATGTTCATTTGTGCTGAGAAGGCACATGTTTGCATCGACTGAGAATCTCACTTTATTTAATTTAAAACAAAATTAAAGTTACCATACTAATATTAATGAAATCTTGGTTTTAAAAGGACACATCAGCTCAGAACTCTATAAATTGCAATATAAAGATATCTCACAAGATCAGGCTTTGAACTCATCCAAGAGTAGGTGATCTCAAACTCTTCCTTTCTGGCGTATATTTCTGCAGAATGTAATTGGTAGCAGTTATCTTTTGTAGTTTTTTTTTTAAAGTGTTGCAACTTCTGTATAAAGACAGATGAAAACACTGTGAATAAGTTAAAATATTCTTGTTCCTTCAGGTCTTCCTGCTGGACTTTTGGAAAAGAATTAATAAGAAAGGTTTAGTCTCTTCTAATAATGAGGAATATGTGTGATTTTTTGGCACATTATTTTTAGATTCTGAGGTTACAATAACCCACGTTTAAGTATCAGTGGTAGTTACCTTTGAAGTACTACAGCACTGAGTTTTGTCTTGTAGTATCAAACACTGAAAAATTTTTAGAATCATTGATTATCTGGAGAAAGGAAGATGGAACACTAAGAAAATACAAAGGCTGAGGGGAAAAAAATCAGAACTGATTTCACAGTACTATGGAAGAACCTCCTTATCAGCAAAAGAAATTCAGGTTAAAGATGCTTTTTCTAAAGAGAATTGAGATCCTTACAACAGAGGACTGTCATACAGTTAAGAATACTTACATTTTCAATAAATGCAGAAAATTTGAAGCTTCCATCAACAAAGAAAGTTATTAAAACTTTACCATAGATGTGTAATACTGAAAATAGATTTTTGCAGGATAGCCTATTTATCCAAGACTCCTTCTAAGATCTACTGAAAGCAATTTTTAGTTCAACACCAGAAAAAATATAAAATTACTGCATGAATCTGATGTGTATTTCTACTACCTGGACATGGAACCTATCAATAAAGGTACACAACCTATACTTCTCAAATATCATATATATATATGTACATATATGAAAACATATAAATTTAGTTTTTCAGTTCCTGACTAAACTGTTCGACAAAGCATTTTGCTTTAGCTTGAACAATTTCCTCTTCAGTATTCTCAATGCTATTAAATCTTTTTACTCAGGTTTTCAAACCATTTCAGCAACTGGTTCATCTGCCCTCTGGAGAAGATTTTAATAAAGGTAGAAGCCAACACTCTATAGTTCTAGAGATTGACTCAAGTAATAAGTTATATTACTAGATTTTCTTAACACTATTTAATCTCAGCTGACTTTTACCTTCGAAGTTATTTATTTTACCCCTAAAAAATTTTGGTCAGGACCCTGAGGTTATTCTATACCACCTGCCATAGGCAGGGTGTGGAGGGGGATGGGTCCCTTCTAGGTCAGTGGCAGAGGAAATGGTCAGATAGTGCTGATTCCATGTGGTGAGAACTTGCATGTGAATCATTCACCTCCCTTGTACACTCTGATATTAAAATTGTTGCTGTTACTGTTCATTTCTTATTTCATTGCAATTTCCAAACAAATTTTAATATCTTTACCCATGATCTTTACCCTTCTTACCTCCAATGCTCTCCATCCCATGACAGGGCAAGTGAATGCATGGCATGTGGTTTAGGCTGTTTTGGTAGGAACACTATATTGTGGAATACCATTCCTAAACCACGACAAGTTCAATGAATACATTCTAGAATATACAAATGGCCTGATAATGATGAGTGAGAAAAAGAAATTGGCAGGACTTCAAATACAAAAAACCCAGAATTGCTTGACTGTGGTATCAGTCACTCAGAAGCCTAATAAATATTATTTCCACCTTATATAAAAAACTGATATTGAACAAAAATTGGCGACGATATTGTTTTGCTCTAAAGAGCAGATCAGTCCCTAGACTCTCTCAGTATTCATTGGAGATGTTTTAAATACAAGAGAAAGCTGTTCAAAGCAGAAATGTGATGTACTCCTGCCTACAGAGCCTAGAGACATGAATATCATGTCAGAGGTGAATTTCGATAATGTGATTATGTCTGAGTATTCTCTCCTAGAGAATTAAAGACAGGAAAATCCTTTCTTGCTCCTGCAGAAAACAATATTCCAGTGTTCTAATGTGAAACCACTAGAATAGCAGTGTTTAAACACTAGTCAATCCTGCTGAGCAACAATGAATATACTCTCCATTGTTTCTTAGTTCTGAAATGCAGTTTCGTAGCATGGAGGATGCAGTCCTTAAAATTCATCCAAACTTCCACCAGAAAGTGTAAAATCTGTTACTTCAGCTGTTTTCCAAAAGACTGGCCTCAACACTTTAGTTTTTCTCCCTTTTCACCTTCTTGTCATACTGCAGAAATTGATAGACTACTCCCACGTATTCTGTGTCTCTATATGCCTTTAATTCATATCCATGTTCTGGAAAACTGCTAAGAAATGTCAGTTGACAAGGGAGCTCATGCTGCACTGTAAGTACTTTCCCTGCTGAACTCATTGAGTGAGTAATGTCATCTTATGTTTGAAGGACCCAACAGTTTGTATGTTCTGAAATTTTAGTACGTTCCTAGTGATCTGTGTCAAAAATATAAACTGCATACCTCAAATGTCCAAACTAAAATGAGAAATAATGCCTTTCTATATGATGTATTCTGACTTATTCTTAACTTTTAAAAATAGCTAGCAATTAAAAATATTGTGGAAAGTAAATAATATTTTTAAAGTACATAAAAATATTTGGCAATTTGGAAAACATAATGGGAGATTTATAATTTTTGATTGCCAATACCATCTGTCATTTTCCTTTTAGAAAATTCATATAATCTGCAATTCTGATATTTTTTATTAATACCAGTTTTACATGAGGTTCCCTGTGAAACTGGAAAACTACTCATCTAAGGTTAATATAAGATATTAAAATTATTATTCTACTTCAAGCTGACAAGAAAACTCCATTTATTTTTTATTAACTTTTACCACTGCAATTTCAGTATGAAATTCTGTAATGATGAATTCTGTATCTTCTGTTCACTACTTACTGTTACCATTCAGTGGAATACTTTACAGACTGATATAACACATTGAAGATCTCTTTCAAGTGAAACTTGGAAAAATACAATAGTGTCAAATTTTTATTATAATAAATTTTTGTGCATATTATGGTGAAAACACACATAGACTGAACTTTGACTTGACAAATATTTAGCATGGAAAGACTATGTATTCTATACAATATTCTATTGCAAAGGAACAGTAGTGAAAATAACAGCATTCAGGTGATGACTAATCTCAGTTTTTGGCCCCTACAACAAAATTCAAAATAAAGCAGAATTCTACCATGTCTTGTGCCTGCTTGGGCCATTTCAGCAGAACATGGAGCATGGTCATGTGTCTGTAAAGCAGGAGGAATGAATTTACTGACTTAGTTGAGCTGTAGGGAAGTGAAGAGTAACCGAGTCACTCTCTTCTTCAATACTCCACATGACGTAGTACACCAGAGAAGGTAGGATTTTTCTTTAGTGCCTGGGAATTTAAGAAGGGAAGTTTCTGTAATCACTTGTACCTTACCTCATAACTGGATACAATCTTTTTGTCCCCAGTCTGCTGATCTTTTTAAAGACTATAGTAAGGATGAACGACTGAATATCCATTGCTTATTCGGTATTGCCTGAAATCTTTGAACAAATATGCAGTTTATTATTTTGGATGTTTAGATTTATAAATTCGTCTCAAATTATGTAACTTTAACATGCACTTAATTTCTTATATGCAAGTTATAAATTTATTTCAACGATTCAGGTGAACAAGGATGGATAACAGACTCAGTAGTGAGAGCCAAAACAATTTTTTTTCTTTTTTTTAGTTATATTTAGTTTTGCTCATTAACTGCAGGAAGAAAAGGAGGAAGAACTTGAACACAGAATGATGCAATTCTAATGAACACACGAAACAACAAAACAAAACTTTTCAACAGTATTTTCAATTGTAAGCAATGATTACAAAATGCTCCCTGCTGTGGTATTCACATTCTAAGAAACTAGGTGGCTTGAATAAAACTGAGGGGGAACAATTCAGTTTAGAGAACTACTCAGAGAGGATGAATTCTTAGCTGATTGAAGTTGTTGATGAGGTAACTGCCTGTGCCCTCTTTTTGTTTCCTCTTATTTCTTATGATTACAGTGTGGGTTTTTTCCTGCTTCTTTGTTTGCTTAGGAATTTGATCTGGTTTTACAATTCTCAAAGATAATTATGATATGATTTTCGATGCAATTTTTCTGGATGTTTAATACAGTCAATGATTCTCAAAAAATATTAACATTTACAGAAGCTGCATATTGCATGACTTAATATACAAACTCAACATAATAAAGAAATACAATTGTCTTTAATATTATCCATTATATATATATATATGTATATGTGTAAATATTGCTTGTAAATTTGTCTAACATGTTATCCCCTAAATATCTCTGTCCTTGTGCACTGTTGTGATGATTTTGGTCATAGTAGATAGTACAGGGCTGTGTTTTGGATTTGTAGTGACCACAGTGCTGATGACACAGAGATGTTCTCATTATGCTGAGCCGGGCTTATGCAGCATCAAGGCCTTTTCTGCCCCTCACACTACCCCACCAGTAAGGAGGCTGGGGGTGCACACAGAGTTGGAAGAGAAAGCCAGGAGAGCTGCCCCCAGCTGACCCCGTGGCATCATGCTCAGAATACAAAGCTGCTGGAAGAAGGAGCAAGTGGAGGAGTTATGCATTTGTCTTCTCGCCATTGTGTGTAATGGAACCCTGCTATCCTGGAGATTGATGAACACCTGCCTGCCCATGGGAACTGGTGACTGCACTTATTCCTTTAGAGTAAGCAACTATCAATCCTCTCTCAAACACTGGGTTCTGATTTCAAGACTGATCTCTGTTCTGCTATGTTTTGTAAATATGTTGCTGAGAAGGGTTTGCAATTACATTTAAATCAAGAACCAAAACAAAAACCTGAGGGTTAATGTCATTGCAACTAAAATCACTGAGGCTTGTCACTTCACAATCCTTTTTCACAAACTTTACTTTCAGTCATAGAGAGAAGCATGAGTGAAGCCTTAAGCCTATTTCTGAAACAGTCTCTGTTTTTACATGTATCATGGAATAAAGCCCTTTTACATCTGGATTTGAATGCAGAGCACATAAACCAGTTTCCAACCTGTAATGCATAGAGAGGTCAGTTGGTCAGGATTGCATCATCTCAGCTTTAAGGTTGTTCATAAAAGGGCAGATTCTGACTTTCTCACACAAGGCTTCTCCCCGGGATGCATTTACAACTATTCATGATGGTGATGATTTTCTGCCTTTTTAGCACTTGTATGTGTGCCATATTTCCTAGAATTCATTTGCTTGAGTTTGATATTCAGATGAATACATCTATATCCTCTCATATAGTGTCCAGTGTCTGTACTGATAGGCAGTTTTTCCTGATCTATATAAGAGGATAGTTAGCTATTCTGAAGGTTGTTCCTCCCAAGAAAGATTGAGTAAGGACCAGTATTTTTATATACTCAGTTGCTGTGTTTGCTGGCTAAAGGCAAGGCAAGGGTTTTGCCATTATCTGTGTCTGAAACACAGTGACTAAGGAGTCGAGACAGATTTTCTTAAAAGCATGCAGCCGTTTGGCAAATCCAGTATTATTTCCATTCACCTGATTTCTTTTTTAGGTAATAAAAGACCACATAATAGAAAAAAGGAGCATTTGAAATGTCGTAAGTAGTCTTTCCATTTTTTTTCACTCGCAGAGTTGTTTTGAAGGGGTTTTATTAATGGCTTTAAAAGGTGTTGAAGACACTACTTGTAGAAAAAGCAAGAGAGTCTCATTGAGATACTCCCAGAAAAGATCATCAGTACTTTTACAGGAAATTTATTTTTATATTCTGTAATTTTTTGAAGGCAAGCTATAAGGACAGATCTCAATCATAGATTTTGAAACACTTACCTGTCTACTGACTTGCAGGCAGAATGTGAAAGCTAAAATGAGCAGCACACGTTGCTTGCTTTCATATGATGAGGGATTCAGTACTTGTACCAGTTCTACAACTTCTGTAGAAGATTGTCTATGAAATTGAGCAGATTTTCTGCCCAATTTTCTGCTCAAAGTAAGCCTTTCTACTTACTTGTTTTATGAACCTAATGAGAAAACTGATGCAATCTCCCTCACATGGCCAGTATTGTCATGTATTTAATTTATTTTCTGTTGTTTCTTTTTCTAAATGCATAGGGAGCAGATTTAAACAATGAAAGCAGAATCTTTCTGTTTATTAATAAAAAGAGTATTTTGGAGATAAACATAATGGGACAACAAAAGTTAGGGGGAAGTAAATGACTGAGTGGTGTAAGAAACATTGTTCTCATGAGCTATCTGTGGTTCTTGAGGTAAAATAGTTCAAGGAAAGAGGGAAACTACATGGCTTCCTTTCATAAAGATTATGAACAAGAAATGCTTTCTTCCTGGCACTTTCTCCATTTTCTGCAAATTACCAGGACAGTGAAGAGGGATCTGAAAAAAATTACCCTCAGTCCTTTTTCACTTTTTTTGCCTGTTTTCAGTGAAGGAGCCAGCAAGAATGTGTTTGTTAGGATCTTGCTTGTACAGAAAATGGGGGCTGGCTTTTGCTAAATATGTTGTTTGTGAGGATTTACACAGTGCTGTCTGAGAGAGGGATGAATGAAATTGCTGTATTTTGATATCACTGAAGGAGAAGAAAAAGCAGAGACCAAGTTCCCTGAAGTGTGGTTCAGATACATAGCAGATACAGGTTTAGCAACCTATAGGTTAAAACTACTGAAGATGAAGTGAAACTAAAATTTACTATTTACATATGTAATAATATTCTCTCTGTTTATTTTCAAATCCTGTATGGCTTCTTATTAATATGGACTCAAAATTTTTCTGCATGTAGAGGTAGGGAAGAGTAATAAATAGACCCAAAACATCTAAGTGTCTGAAGCTGCCATAGAGATGAAGATGCTCACTGTGAAAAAGTCCTGTGGGAAAGAGAACTTCACTTTATCGTTGGGGAGGTTTTTTCGTATTTTTTATTTGATGTAATTTTGAAGCATATTCACTAAACATTTTTATTGTTAGAAAAAAAGAAAAGAAAAAAGCTAACTAATTACATTTTCATTCAAAACAAACACATTCTTATATTGAAAATAATGCTATAATTTCTGTTTATTTAATTAATTAGGGTTTATATTTTCATTAAATAATTTTTGATCAATCTGACACCTTCAGAAAGATGACCCCTTTCTTTCCCTCCTTCCATTTCAAACATTCACTTTTCAGTATAGAGATGCCTTTCTTCCTAAGGAACTACACAAAGGCACTGAAGAGTGATTGATTTACTCTAACTAAAGATGTCACCTAAGCAAGCATTTACTGTTGAGTAATTTTTCTATATTTCCTAAAACTGCCCATAGTCAATAAGACCTTCTAGAGCACTATGTATCATCCCTGCTTCAGATACTAAGGTGGGGTGAATCAGACTTTCAAGTGTCTCCCTTTTGTTTGTTTGTTTTAAATTTTCAAATATCTCAATTACAATTAAATAAGATGAATAAATAAAAGGATTCCTTCTCTTTACCACCTGAACCACTAGGATTAACTTCAGTTGAGTATTATTCTTCCTTTACTTAAAAAATCTCTGTCCATCACGTCTCCATTTTTTCTCTTTATCTTACTCTTCCCTGCTGGAACTACTCCTAAATTGAATTACTAAGCAATTTTTAATTTCTGATTGCTTTTATCCAAAAAGGTTTTACTGAAATGATCCTTCCCTCTCTCCTTATTCTTATAAGAAATATTTTATTTCTCTTGTAAATTAAATATACTCCATCAAATGTAATGAGTAACTCAAGTAAACATTTAAAAACACAAATAACTTTAAGTACTTCAGGAAGTTATTAACATCAAAATGTGGCTTGCACTCAGTGTCTTTCTATAGTTTGGGATCTGAAAAAATGCTATCAGTTGCAAAATGTCAGTAAAGTATTTAACTGCATGTTCACTTGATATTTAAATACATCTTCTTATTTTTAACTGTGAATTTTAGTAGACGTATTTAAAAACCTTTAATGTACTTTGCAAATGCAACTAGATATGAACTGGGAACTGTAACAGGAAAAAATTCTATGAAAGATACTATCTTTCCTACTTTTAGGAAAATTACATCCTAGATTTAGGCTGACGTATAATTTGACAGCATACATTTCATACCTTGAATGATTCAGGATTTTTTTGAGAGATAGGCTTTCAGCTGTTCAAGCAAATATCCATCTTGGAAAAAAGTCCATGAATTTTCTGCTTGTATGTGATAAATCTTCATAATGAAATCACAAAATTGGGAGATACACATTTCCAAAACTGACCAAAAGTTAATACTCAACTCTCCTTCCACAGAAAGTTAGTGCAAATTTATGAATTATAAATGAAGTTTGTAGCTTTTTTAGTCTCTGGCCTCATTATTATGTGCATTAAAACAGTTTTGCAGCACTTTAGTTCTGTAATTGAAGACTTACCTCCACCTTATCTCATATGTACGTGTCAAAACTGAGAGTTGGGACAT
The DNA here is from genome assembly GCA_013390005.1 of Calyptomena viridis. Lineage (NCBI taxonomy): Eukaryota > Metazoa > Chordata > Aves > Passeriformes > Eurylaimidae > Calyptomena > Calyptomena viridis. The sequence continues at coordinate 23,516 of WEIV01008640.1, read as the reverse complement.
AAGGAATTACAACACTTTACTGAAAGAGATTTTAATCAGATAAAATCAGAAATCAAAGATTTTTTAAAATGTTTACCTATAGAGAAAGACCTGTTTGTATTGTGAGGTGGTTTTCATATTAATAAGATCTTCCATTATTTTCTGTGTAGGATAGAAGAGAAGACAAGCTACTTTGAAAAATTAAAACAGAATATATGCCAACATGTCTTTCACAGTGGCTGACTTTTATTACTATGCATTGAGGACTGAATGATAACTTTAAAGTATCTGAATTTTCTAGTTTCATAGAAACAAAAAGAAACTAAAGAAAAGTGCAACAGACTACTTTTTGTGGAATTCCTAAGTTATTATTTAGCTTCTAATAACATTTTCAATAGTCTATATGAGTTCTGTTTCTTTTTCCCTCTGAAAATTTGATACTATATGTTTGTTTGTTGGTTTTTTTTTTTTTAAACCATGGAGAGATCCAGTTTTTGTGTGTTTGCAACCTGCAGATTATGGGGTTGGAAGTACTGATTAGCAATGTGTAATGGGCTTTCACAGCAAGGTTTTGGTAGAGGGAGGGCTATAGGGGTGGCTTCTGTAAGAAGCTGCTAGAAGCTTTTGCCATGTCCAGGAGAGACAATGTGAGATGAACTGACTGTAACACTCATTCCCCATCCCGTTCCACTGGAAGGGAATGGGTGGAGGAAACTGGGGGACATTTCAAGATTTGGTTATTTGGTTTTATTTCTCATTATCCTACTCTCATTTGCTTGGAAATAAATTAAGCTCATTTCCTCAAGTCAAGTCTGTATTGCCTGTGATAGTAACCAGGAAGTGATCTCCCCTTGTCCTCATCTTGATCCAGGAGCCTTTTGTTATGTTTTTTCTCTCCTGCCCATCTGAGGAGGGGAGGGACAGAGCAGCTTTGGTGGGCACCTGATGCCCAGACATGGTCAACCTACCACATTATATTTTAAAATATAGCCAAAAATCAGTGCTGGAAGAAGAAGCAAGACAAGGACATCAACTCAATTTGCAAAAGACAGTAACAATACTGCTGTGTTAAACTGAATCAAGTTTAAGGTCAGGAATCATGGAACAGAATAATGCAAACCAGGCTACTATACCATTCTGCTTCATTTAGTCAGTGATGACAATGAGGTATCACTGAATGCTAAATAGATTATAGATGGAAATTTGGGCTTGGAAGGAAAGCTTTCATTTTTTTCATAGCAATGACAGAGACACCCAACAATTTCTTGACCCAAATATTTATTTTCATAGAAGACATTCGGTAGCCCCTCAATCTCAAATGAAAGGTAAAAAAAGGTCTTCTTTTAAATTTACTGTCACAATTAATTGTTTTTCAGTGCCATCATTGCTCATTGCTGGAAATAATTTTCCTGCGCTTGTTCTTACCCTTCTGTAGTTATTTCCTGAGTCTTAAAGATCGTTTTTAAAATCGGCCTTGTGAAGAATCATTTCAGTGCAATCATTGGATGTTGGAGAATATAATTTTCCTGCAGTACATCACATCTAATTTGTGATGCTTCATAGCTATTTCTCAGCCCTTTCAATTAAACTCAGCCCCTCTACTATGGTTCCACTACTAGCCACATCCACAAAGTTCTAGAAACATGTTAGTCTCAAGAAATTTGTGTTGGAAAATGTGTATGTTGTAGGAAAATAAATTCCAGAGGTAGACATTTTATACAGGTTTGAAAAGCCTAAAAGTAGTAATGCGGGTGTCATGAAAAGAGAATTAATTGTTACTATATTCAGTTTGTGTTAAGGTCTTTGTCTGCCTTCTTACTCCTATTCTGATCTATAGTTATATAGTAAACCATCACTAGTCAGGACTTCACTCATCCCTAGACACTGCAGATTGCAAGCATGCACAGAAATTATCTCTTTGTGCATTTTAGGAAAGATTTAGTAATGCATAAAGATGTTGTGATCTTGTGCATCAGAAACATTCTAGTGTGTATATATACAAAGTCTGTTAATGAGGGATTTATTGTTTCTTAATAAACAACAATTTTAAAATCGATTCTCTACACAAATAGACATCCTGCCCTGTGTACCATCCTACAGATGGAGCTGGTAGTCATGCACACAGTTAAAATTAGTTGTTATTTTTAACATCCCCCATGGCTTCAAGTTTCACACTTTTTATAGTCGTTGTATCTAACAACAATCACAAAAACAATCATAACAACTTTAACAATCCCATCAGCATATTGTGCTCCACAGAGGACCTATGTTAGGGTCAAAAAACTGTTCTCAGTAAATTTTTTAGTGAAGGTTATCCATGCTGAACTGGACATACTATCACTATATAATATTCCAAGGCCTCCCTTGGAATTTTAGTAGCATTTTATTTTGAGGAAAAGAAAGTCTAGGAATCAAAGTAACACCTTCAAGCGCCTAAAAACAACTATCAAGAGCAATACTTAGAAACAAAAAATTTGAACTAAGGCTACTGGAAACATCGTGTTTGTATTTTATAGTAGTTAGTCATCAGGTAACACACAAGCAATAGTCAGGAACCCAGCATGAAACCAAGGATTCATTCATTCCAAAGGGTTGCCAAATTATGGAGTTTCTCTTGAATTATGAAATTATTACATTCTTTTGATCCCCAGAGGCTCAGTATCAGGGAGATACAGTCAGACTTACACTCAGCCAGGACATTCTCCAGAAAGGTGAACAAAGCCATTAAAAAAAAAGAAATTAAATATGAGGTATATGCTAAGTGGGCCATGGAAACACAGGTCAAATGAGGAGGAGACAAGCACATCCTGAATAACTACTTATTTAGCTAATGATGCAAGCAGCCATTCAAATCAAAATGGTATGGCCAGGTAAAGACTGAATCTTCCCATGTGTGTGCAAAATAAGAGTGAGTTAGTAGTTGGAATTGATAACTTAGCTTTTTTCTAATATTTGTGTGCTTGCTTTCCATCTGAACATCCTTGTAAAGTAGGGTCCTTTATGTGATATTTATGTGGGGGGAAAAAATGCCTAAAAATAGAGGTGTAATCCTCCTTCCTAAATGTCAGCGTTAACTGTAAAGTTTTGACCTGCTCCATTGTGTATATCTGGATTATTCCAGTCCTTACTGGTGCCAGTCCATCGGCCCCCTATAAGAAGCCCTGGCTTCTGTAGGCTGGGGGGTGAGGAGAGGCAAGCAGGATGGGTACTGGGGCTGAGGATGGGTGTCCACTGCTGCCATGGCCATCCTGTTCCCCTCAGGACCTGGGGGCACCATCTGCTCAAGTGACAGATGTTGAATTCCATCCCAGCCATTGATTGTAGTGGTGCAGCCACAGTTCAGGGGGATTTTAGCTTCCCCTCTACTCTGCTGAGCATCTCCCACCTCCCTCAGCAGGAATTTGACACCCTGATGCACCTGCTAGTACCTAAACGGCAAAGACATAAATTTAGGAAAAACTGAATTTCACCTGCCATCAGCTACAGACATTTTTCAAAGGCTTCAGTTAAGCATAGGTTCCAAAAAATTTCTGTTGGAGCAAATGGGGACCAAGTTGTTTTCTTTTGTTCTCCAGCTTCTCTTTTGCGCCATGGCCTGTACTTAATCCTCTGTGACATGTGGCCCAGTTTATGCCCTGCTAATGAGAGGGATACACGACTGCAGATATAGCTACAATACCTGAATTTCAAGACTGGAGGCTTAAACATACACACTCTGCCTCCTTTCACTGTCGCCCCTCTCTCCCCTGCAGCGTTTAATTTTTATGTTTTTGTTGATTGGGCAGAGCAGTTATGAACCTCTCTTCAGTGCAGCAACACCAGTGTGTAAAATGGTGACTACATTGTCAATGTAGATGTACATGCATGTTTGCACACAAAGCAAGTCTTCTTACATTCCGTATTAAGTGGGCGGAAGTTAAAGTATACAGAGTGTGTTATTTCCATAAATATTACACAAGTCAGATGAAATAATTTTTTCTTGTGCACAGTGATTGAGATTGATGTGGTATTCCTCTAACCCTGCTTATCACCTTGCATCCTCAGGAATTATTTCTATTACTGCATACTTTTAAGAATCTGAACATAAATATTCATCAAAATAAAATATGATTTTTAGGTTATGTGTTTTTTACCAACGAAGACACTGGGATTTATTAGTTCTGACATGTTTACTTTGCTCTGAGGCTAAAAGTAAAATATAATACATTTATCTATTTTACATGTAAGCATTTATTTTGAAAGAATGGGTTACAATTGTGAAACATAAGTCATAACAGGAATATGAATTAAATTATTCTTATATTAAAATTCCTTGTAGTAATGCCAATAAAATATGCTTTTTTCCTAAGATTTTGGTCACCAATGTTAGGGAAGGCTGCACAATAAAATTTGTGATTTTAATTTTTACAGTGGCCAAATTACAACATAGCATCTCCTGTGGTCCCAGCTTGGGACATGCAATTCCCTCTACATTAATTCATGCATTTGCAGTGGCACACAGGCCTGTGTGTTTCTATTACAGCAATGCTTATGAGCCTTTGGCCAAGAAAAGAAAGGCTAATTATAGCTGGGGACTAATCAGGTAGAAAAAAGAGTAATACTTGCCCCAAAGATCTTCCAATCTTCTCTCCCAATTAAGAAGAGAGTTCATTTATGCAACTTCCATAACAAGTATTAGCCACCTAAAACAAGGTACTAGAAACGATAGCTAGTACTAGTGGCAGTCAATACTAATACAATGAAAGGAAATGAGAATCATGCAGGATTGCAGGTTTCTTTAAGACAAAGAGGTTGTTATACGTGTTACTAAAAAGGGAAGGTAGGAATCGTTCCTCAAGGTCTTAACAGTGGCTGCTGTAAGGGACTTAGATGTTTCTGAAATGAATTAAATTTGCTTTGGTTTTTAATATACAACTGTAAAATTAGTCCTTTATTCTCTCCTATACTACTTAATGCTTTTTTCGTTCAGGTTACTACAACCATTTAAACCCTAACTGACTAACTGCAGATTTTTCTCAAACTGCGGTCTCATTTTCCCATTCACAGCCATTATGCTGACTGGCAGAGACCCTTTCATGCAGTCTGAGAGCAGGAATGCAGCAGCCTGCATTTTTACACTGGATAATGTGTTGCATCTTGTATGTCAGAAAAAGGCACAAGGATATTAGAGAATCTTCCTTTTTAAATTTAGTCTCTTATCAAGGCCAACATAGAATGAAGCCACATGTACTCACTCATTCATTAATTTATTCTTCGTTGCCAAGTAAAAGGTCACTGACTTTTTCTTTCTGTTCTTAGGGTGTTTTCTCAAACTGCGAGTTGAACAGTATATAACAACTTAAGTGCTGAGAAGAATTTAAATGTTTAAATAATTAAAGAATGATTAAATCAGTATTTTTGATCAAACAAAATCAGCAATTATATTCTTTAGTATGGGTCAGAAACCTTTCAGATGGTGAGTCAGTTTTCTTGTTAATTTCTGAAATAAACTTAGAAGTTAACTGTTGTTCTCTGCAATGAGGCTGACCTTATCTCCTAGGATTTCTCCCATTGGCTGCACTGGTTGGCTACATGAGTACCAGCACAAAGAAAGTAGGAGCACAATGGCAGAAACACACTGTCAGGAGAGCAGAAACTGGTTTTGGTAGTTAGTACTGCCTCTGGCTCTTTCCTTAAACACTGCAGAGGGCTCAGGGCAACCAGGAGCAGTGGCATCCCCTAGATGTGTCTGTGGGGGATGAGAGTCTGCATTGGACCTGCCAGGTGCCTCTTGTCCTGTGGCACCAAGTAGTTCAGCACCTTAAACCTCTGCTACAGTATTTAGTCCCCAGAAATAGTAAACGTAAATATGTGATGAATCTGCCAGGGTTTAGGTGTTGGTTTTGCAGGTTAGTTCAGGTTGGGATTTTTTGCTTTGTTTTTACAAGTGGTTTCTGTTTTTAGTGGATTTGATAACAGGTGTCGAACAAGATCTTTTCTGGAAAACATATACATGGGCAAGGGTTTAAAAGATGGTAAATCACAGCTCTGTGTGTTAGTGAAAACAAAGTTTTAAGGATTTACAAAGCTTATTGACTATAGTATTCCACTGCTTTTTCAGCAGTAAAAACCTGGGAAAGCGTTGGTGCCACTGGGAGGCAAGAATTGGTGGGGGGGTCTATGCAAAGATCATACTCCAGGAAGGAGAAAGAATATTGTAGTGTGATAAGAAAAGCGTATTCCCTTTCAGGAACATGTATTCACTGTTACAATTACTTTAAGCAAAAATATTCTCAATGTTGTGGAAGCTGACCACCAATATTTCAAACTAAAATTTGTTTTTAAAATGATTGTTAAGTCAATATAGCTTAGAGTTTAAAATTATGCTACATTCCTTTCTTAATCAAACAGGTACTGAGGTTGGTAAGAGAAGCTGAGTTAACATTTGAGCTAGCACTTCATGATTAATGGTGCTTCTGTAGCTTTCTGAAGTTTTACAATATACTTGACACAGTAATCATATAGGTAGGTGAAACACTGTAAATTTCTTTCTCAGTAATTTATGGGACAACATAAATAACAATTGAGTTTGTGAATACTTTAGAAACCTTCATGGAATAAAAATTGTTGGACTATAGAGTAGCAGTTCTACAATAATATAAAATGTATTTTGCAGTACTACATCTAGTTTGATTCTAGTATAAAGTTGTTGTTTTGTGGGTTTTTTTAATGTTAAAATGGATAATTAAAGCTGCATGCTGTTGGCAGTGTCTGTAAGGAGGGGAAGGTATTCAGAGCCTTGTTCTAATGATAGAGAGCCCTGGAAGTGCCAGTGGCCTTGATGACTATTCTGGGAATAAACCAAAGTGAAGTATGACACATCCACTAAGCTGGTACATCCACAAGTGTAATGCAACACCTGGCAGAGGTACTAACTTCAGTGTGAAAACCAGCCAGCCCTTCGTCTTGCTTGGCTGAAGCAACAGTGAGACACACAGGTAGAACTTGTCAGGCAACTCTGCAGCCTGAAAGGCATACATTCTTGCCCCTTTCAGCTTTCGTGAAGATTTTTTTTTTCTAGTGAGCAGATTACCAAAATAATTTAATGAATTAATGCTATAAGTTGTTTCAGAGGAGTCCCAGATAGCTGTACTCAATAGTAGTGACTACAGAGATTAAAACAAGTAAAACCAAGACTAATGTCAATTTCAGCCCTATATTTCCTTTGAATTTATCTACACTGTCCTCTCCAATAGTAATGCAAATAGAAATTAATAACGTGGGAAAGGCACTCAAGCTTCTGAGGTCAGATTTTACCTAATTTTTTATTTTTTGGAGGTCCTAATAATAGGAAAACCGTGTCAGTGTTTGTTTGTTTTTTATGTTTTGTTCATCAGTCTTTAGAAAAAAAATACTGAAAGAACAAAGATTGTGCCTATGCTTTCGTGAAGACATATGGAGTTTACTTCCTGGAGAGAAATGCTTTAAAGGAAGGGGGATCCCAAAGGACGTGCATGAACTATTGTCCTGGTTTGGAACAAATATATTCAGAGGGATAAATATTCTCTGATAAAAACAGGCCGCAGTCACCCTCTGCCACCAGGTTCAAGAAAAGAAATATTTCCTCGAAGGAAAGTGAAAGGGAAAAAAACTATTTATTTAACAAACATACAAGAAAAATAATAATAATACTAAACATTAAATAATATATATAACAATAAATAATGAGGTCTCTCACTGGAAGACTGGAAGACCCAGAGTCCCTTCTAGAGTCCCAGGCCGATCGTGGGGGGCCCCCCCAGGCCAGACTGGTGGAAAAGGCCTCCCAGTGAGGTTTTGATATTCTGATGTCCTGACAAACCCAGGAGAAAAGAAGAAATCAAGAGTCTAGGAAAATGCAGAAGTCTAAGTCTCTTCCTTCTGAAGAAACAGGCAGAATTCTAGCTGGAAAAGCTAGAAGGCAAGTGTCTTCCTCCCTTCTTGCAGCCCGGCAAAAAAAAAAAAAAAAACCCCAAACCCAAAACTGCACAGCAGCATAGCAAAACTGACCTTGAAACATTAGAATTGTTTTGAAAAGATTTCTCTAGCTGGTTTTTTTCTCTCCACTCTCGGGGATCAGTGTTAAAAGCACAAGATTCATTTTTTTTTCCCTAGCATAGAGAAGGCAAACATGGGACATATCATGAAGTCACCCCAAGACAACTATTAACTCAGTAGAAAGAGAGGGTGAGGAAGACAAAAACTTCTTTCTTAAAAAGCAAAGGATGGTCAGGCAATACTGGACTTGTCTTTGTGCTAGAAAAAGGTGTGTCATAGAGTATAAGCATTGACATCTCACCAGACATCTCTTTAAAATAAGGTACAACAGAGTGCTCTGGCATATGCCTCTTGCTTAGCCATGAACTACAGAGATCTTTACTGTGTTTCTGCCCTTAAGGCTACTGCTGAAGCAAAAGGGCCAAAAGGCTGAATTCTTCCTGTGCCTATACTAGGCATCCCTGAAATTTTTATTTCCTTTTAATACATTAAGAAGTTTTGTGATAACTTTGTTAATGGAGTGTCCAGCTGGTTTTGCCCTCCAAGTGAAGTGCCTCTCTGGCACCTCCATGTAAGGAAGGCCTTTGCAGCCTTGAGGTTTTGTGACCTTGGTTTGGGCCTTTTTTATGGCCATTTTCTGCACCACCACAGATGCAATCTCTAACGTCAACATAGTTAGAGAGGGGAAGATCACAATCCTACCACTGCTTTCCTACTTCCCCTCATTGTCACAGTGACCAGTGGTATTTATTACTTGCTGATCCATCCCTTGCCTGCATCTCCAGGATACAATGATGAAAACTTCCAGCACTCTTAAATTCTTCTTGGGAAAGTGACATAACTTGCTCCAGAATATACAGGAATATACAGGAATATAAATAAAATAACATAAATTTGCTGTATACTTTGAAGACATACTGTGTATATCTTAAGATCTTCATCTTTCCCTTTATCTGTAAGATAATTTCCATCTTTTCTGCATTGCTCACTCAACTTTTCTCAGTTCAGTGATTTGAACATTGGTTCACATGAAAAAATGAACATTTTTACTACTTGGTTTGAATTTAACCAATGAACAAAGAGGTGAAGAAAAGTTGCCTATATGCCCTCTGAGAGCTGGTGTACATGTACAGTAGACACCTGCCAGTGCAAACTAGACTTTTACTTACACAGTCTTTTTAAACCAAAAATTGTCTAAAATTGTTCATTAATTTTTTAGATTATAGTTTAGTGATTCATCACTTATATTTATTATTTAGATCACTCTAATTTTAAACAGCAAAATAAAATTCTATTCCAGTCTATTGGGACAAGTAGCAGTATTTTTTTCCAGAGTGAATACATATATCTTTGAATGTGTCTTATCACATAAATTCATACTGCAAACACTGTATTTTTCAAATAACTGAAAAGAATACACATTGAACTTGACTTCTTGTTATGATCTGACTTCTTGTTATTTCTCTTCATGAGTTTAGTATCCTATTTCAAAATACATAAAGGTTTTCCAAACATTTCCAGCCTCTGTTTTCCACAATTTTTCAGTTTGCGTATGAACATGCACTAGTAGATTAGCTATGGTGGCACTCAACAAAAGAGTCTAAACAGAAGAAAAGTGATGAACCTAGTTTCAGAAGCAAATCAAAGTCATATTACTTAAAATGTTTAGGATTCATATTGAAGTTTTGCAGTCATCTTAAAGCATTACTCTGTTAGAAAGCTGATGTGAAAGAAAGCTATGGTCATCTTGCTCCTCTGCTCACTTCACAGGACTGAAATGTGTAAGAAAACTACCATTACAACTTGAAAAATGATTACTGAAGATAATGTAGCTGGTATATTTGCAAGTAAAGCCACCACTTTACCATACTATAGTGAGGTTGATTTTTTGGCCAGGAAAAAAAAAAAAGATTGGTGGGAAGAGGAGCTGTGGAGGAGTTAAGACTGATTTTTCACTCAGTATTTAAATCATGAAAAGTAAAAAAAAAAGTAATTTATATAAGATCAATTTATAAAGGATCAATTTACATAAACATAGTGGGTTAACAATACTTGCATAAATGACCACATATGAGTTTTCTTACGTCTTAGTTTCTCCATACAATTTATCCTGAAATTAAATCTTTAGGATAAAACTTGTTTTGAGCAGGGGGATTAAAACCCCACAAAATAAACAAAACCTTCTCATACGCTGCTCCCACCTACACACACACATACACTCCAATCCATAACTTTACTAAAAAGCTAGTGTTTACAATCAGTAATTCTTTTAATGTACAGTACTTATTTTCTTTCCTCCACAAAAGTAATGGATCCTACTCACTGCAAAGGAGAAAGGCAGTGCAAAAGCATTAAGCCTGTAATGAGATCAGACCACATTTACCTAGAATTCAAATATAAGAATATAAATTTATAATTATCATTTCATTTCATTTTGCTACAGCACTCAAAGTTGTTACAAATACCATTTTTAAATGGTAGAGTAATATTAAATAAACCTTTTGCATACTTTTTTGGCAGCAGATTCAAAGCTAAATGTCAAGTGATTGTTTCTTTGTAATTGAAATCTTTTATGTATCAAGTAATAACAGAAAAGCATAGCCTAAATAATAAGTGTTGCAATATTTATGTAAAAGCCAATTTAAACCCAAAATATTTAAATAACTGAAAGGAGTACTCATCTATGAATTTGGCTTTGGCATTTATCACAAATTGCTTTCTTGATTATCCAAACATACTGTTTCTTTTCTTTTGATAACTATTAAATCCAGTTTTCAGGTGATTTTATGTGATGTCTTCAGTTTACAAAATTATTCCAATAAATTGGAGTGATTTAGCATAGCATCAAGGTATGTCCTTCATTGTAGAATTATTACTTAAAAAAAGATTTTTGAAAATGTATTTAAAATATAGATGATGTGGATACAACTGTTTTCAGATTTTCTGTAAAACCATGCCCTTATTTGAGTTTGTTGCAAGCTTCTTAATGCTGCATGTGTCACACATATTGAGAAGAAAACAGTTTCGAAACTGCTTATCTAAGAGGATGAAGTAACTGAAAACATCATATACATGCCATATAATTCAAGGGAAGGAAAACTTATTTACATTTCTGAGAGTACCCCACTTACCCACTTGGAAACGTCAACATTCTACCCTACACCAAGAGGTGTTTCAAAAGAACTAACTTCAAAAAGAATTTAATTTGAATATTTTTATTACTTAGTGCAAACAATATGAAAAGGGATAATACTAGTCTTGCTCAAATATTAAGAGCAATTAATAAATATGGAGTCAAAAATAACCATAAAACATATTTTGCACTTGTAAAATCAATTGAAGAACAATGTTAGCTTTTTTTAGTTTTTAAATTTTTAAAGGCCTTTCTTTCATTGGAAAATCTGAGCTTCTGCAGTAGGATGAGAAATTTCCCAGTCTGTTTGACGACTGCCAGATAAGATACATGTAATAGTATGTGTGTGTGTTATACTCAGCCACGGAGGTAAAGCCTCTGATTTTTCACCAAAACCCCAAATGATACAGCCTTTGAAGTCTGCCACATTATGTATGTGTACATAGGGTAAAGTAGCACAAGTGGTTCACTTTTGGCCAGGAAAGCGTCAGGAGCAACAGTACTCAGGATTCACAGGGTGGTGACCAGACCATTGAGTGCAGGGATGCTAAAATTTCTTACTGAGTATTCCTTCTGGAAAAAACATGTTTTTTCTGTATCAGGGAATTAATACATGGAAGTAAGAAGTGGAAAACTAATTTATCTGTTCAGAAGAAAATCAACTTAGAGAAAGTTAAATGAGCCTCTACCTTGGCATTGGAGTGGGAAATGTATTCTTAGTAGTTTCAACATAGATTTAAATTACACTTTGGGGAAAGGACACTTTAAAACGGTGCAAAAAGTTTTGTTACACTTTGCCAGGCATTAGAAGGAAACAGTCTTAACAAAAGTACAAAAAATCATGAAATAGAACAAAATGATAAAACAAAAAATAATTACAATATTGATTATCTTTTTTGTCTAAAAGTTATTGTTAAGAGCAGGGGAATACTTCAAAATCAGCAGCAGTACTGCCCTTTCATGCCACACTAATCTGCAAAATACAGCCAATGACAAAATCTGGAAAGAGTATTCTGCTATTTAGAAAGAAGCACAGAAACTAAAACTTCCATGAGTGGCATTGATAAGACATATGAACATTAATGCTTAGCCAATCACATTTAAGTTAATATGTATCAAAACTATAAATGCTTGATTCATCTCAGGAAAGAAGAGAAAAATATTAAAAAGGTCTATCCAGATTGAAAATACATAAGATATTAGTTAGCAGTAAGAAAACAAGTCTTTTGGTCAATCGACAAAATAAATCGACATGGATGTTAGCTATTATTACTGAATCACAATAAATTATTGATTAGGGTTCTGGTTTTTTCTCATATTTTGATTCCCTCACATTTTATATCAGCATTCTATGTGAAAGTGACCTCTGCTTAGCTCTGGGAAAGCTGTTACATAGCATTAGAGGTTTGGTATGTCCTTTGGCATAGCCCCTATAAAAACGTGCTGTAAAAGTTGTACCATCTCAGAAGTAGTTTCACACTTGTAAAATAGCATTCCACTCTGTCTCCTTATCACATTTGGCTCATGACTTCTACTGTCATCCATTATATTGCGTTCCTCAGGTCAGCTCTCCCATGCTGCCANCTTGTAAAATAGCATTCCACTCTGCCTCCTTATCACATTTGGCTCATGGATCCTCAGGTCAGCTCTCCCACGCTGCCGTCTGGGGGCACAGAAGGCTGACTTGATCAATTCCCCACCCTCCCTTTTCTACATATGTTGCTTAAAAATTAGTAGCCATGCAACATGCACCTATCGCAGCACCATAAAATGCTTGTGGAGGGCCATGTAAGATATTATACTTTTCTTTTTTTTGCCTGCGTAGGCTTATTGTCTGAACTACTATCTAGTCCCAAATATTCTGGAATAATTTCAAATATTCTTGACTATCAGCTGTTCTAAAACAGGCCCTTAAACTCTCGGGGGACTTCCACAATGGTCAGATGTTGTCTGTCCAAAATGTGTGGTTTCAAGATAATGAATATTCATGCATGGGCTTCTTTTCACTTTAGTGATTGAACAAAGAATTAAATTGGCAAGACTTTCAGTTTCTAATGTGCCCAGAAGGCATGATATTTTCCCATTTAGTGGCAGTACCAATGAAGAAAAAAAAAATTGCATGCAAATTAAGTTGAGGATCTTTTGGTTGCTTGCAATGAAGCCATCCCCTGGATTTGCTGAATGCTTGCCTTTCCGCACCCAAGGATACATCATTTTGCAACTGTTTTTAACACCCGACACAGTAATTTTAGGGTCATTGATTACAACTTATCAAAGTTGTTTCTGAAAAAAAATGTATTTTCAAGGTTGGAACATATTTTCAATCTGTCAGTTTTGAAAGTCTGTGGATAAAGCAGAGTGCAACAGGAGAAATGAATTTTCAACCCTTAGAATGACGCTTGAGACACAGAGCAGAAACAAGCACATCTGCATTGAGTCTGATAAGCTTCCTAAATCCTTCAATGTTTCTTGTACATCACTATCTCTTTAAAAGGTTCATTTAAGCAAGTAATTTAGGGTTGTGAGCTTTATTTTTTCCCTCTCTAGATATGCAGTCTGATGAGTTTAAACAGTAGCACACTGTTTCGTGTCTTTAGCTGCACCAGCTTAATCTCCTCAACTCATAAACACACAGAATTCATCCAGAATTGTCTATTTAT
>WEIV01008639.1:10008-22599 GCA_013390005.1 Calyptomena viridis | reverse complement strand
TAAATTACCATGTGGGTTCTAACCATTCCCTTGTAGATAACTGCAAAAAAATGTGTTTCCACTGAAAAATTTTTTATAATTTTTTCCTCCATTTCTGGGCTTAGGAGAGTTAAGCATCATAAAGAACTGGCTCCTTTTAAGATCATGAGCGAGATAATTTACAGAGCTTAATAAATATTTAGGTTTCTATTTAAATTTGTCATAAAAATAAGTCAAATAAGCAGAATAAATGGTGTAGCATAAATTAGATGCTAAAAATTCTTCCACATTCGGTCATTAAACTGACACTAATGAATCTCTATATATACATATGCAGACTCTATTAATGACATGCATGTTTGTGTTACTTCATTTTGGTAAATTAGTGCGATTCTATTCCAAAGCTTCGGCTAGTTACTCTACTCAAAGAACTTATTACCAACTGGAGTGTTACTGTGTCATCTGGTGTTACATTTTTAGTTAGCAAAATCTATCTATCCAACTTACTAAATTATCCCATGTAATTTCTCATAAATATTGTTCCCTCTGAGATTTCAGAAAATCTTTCCTTATACTAGACTTGAACAATCACTGAGATATAGTAGATCAAAACTCAGGATGCTCCCAGCAGGATCAAAAGCAAGAACCTACCTTAGAAGCAACAAGGGCTTTAATGACTAAACTGTCTCATGTCCAAAATATGTAGCTCAGTTTGACTACACTAGTACTATGAAAATATGAAAGAATTTTTCAAGTTAATTATCTGTGAAACTTCTTCTTCTGATAAAGATTTCATTTTCAGTGACATGAACATTTCTAGATAAAGAAAATAATTTATCTAAATTCTTAACCAGCTAAACTTAGCATCACCTGAATTTTGATCCTGGCTCTGCTATTTATCTGATAGGTAAATGATAGGTTACTGCATTTTTCTTTGTTGCCATCTCCCTTCTTTGACTTTTATTTTTCCATTACAAAAGTCAGTATCCCTGAGCATTTACTCAGTCGTTACTGATCTGATGTAACACTAGGGTCCTTAAGAGCTGCAGTAATATGAACACCATCAGAAACACAGCTTTACCTCACTAACATAACAGATGTCATCTTTGTTCAAAGACTTTACAAGCAGGGAGATTATACAAAAGGCAAAAAAATAGAGTTGTTTTCATTTCATGCCACCTTTTACATAATATCTGTAATGGTACATCCTATTACAACCTGTTCCTTTTTTGAGTCATCACTCTGTTTGAGTCAAAGGCTACAGCTGTCACACCTGTTGGTTCCTCTTTTGTTGTACAAAGCAGTGTATTGTGTACTCTGTTAAAAGAATATGACTACACAGCAAAGAAGAATTCTAACTGCAACTCTGAGGCAGATACAGATTTCCAGATTAAAAAAAAGGTATTACATTACGCCTTGGTCTGGTGTGGAGGGATGTGGTCACATACTTGAGTCTTCTGCAGTTAATATCCTAGCAGCTTAGATGGAGATTTGTCATCACCCATTGCCTATAACGAAACACACAAACCCAATTGTTTCCAACAGGTGAGATGGAGTGACTCTCACCATATGTGTACCCCTTCCTTGCAAGAACAAAATCTCATCAATACCATACTTTGTCTAAAAACACATTAATTGTAATTTAAAAATCTACAATGTATGAGCAGCAAGAATGGCTTCTATAGAAATGAAGGTAAGACAGGAGCAACTAATGACAGAAGGACAATGCCTGTAAGGTCAAGAATAGAGTCCTACAATGCCCAAATGAGAAGAGCAAAGCAAGACTAGTGACAATCTGGTGCCAATTAATTCTGTAAAGGCAGAGTAGATCCACTGTGAAGCCACAAAGTAATTCAGCAGGTGAGAATCCAGATCAACAGAGAACATTGCAGGCACACCTGCAATATAGTTCAGGCAAGGCCTAAGAATAATGATCTGAGCTTGACAACAGCTCCCAAATGGTAAGTGAGCACCTCCTGCCTCTTATGTGACAACATAAGCTAAAATTTGTGTGCAATGAATGTTTAATTAATACTGACACTAGTGAAAAGCTATTGTATCATCTCCAAATAAGGCTTTACCATTATTTTTTCTTTCTATTCTCTTTATTCATAGATCAAAATATTTAATCTAAGATGCACCCAGGGTGCTTCTTTCTAATCGTTAAATCATTTCAGTAAAATCTGTTGGTAGAAACATAGGTTTAGAATCTTCAGCTCCTTGGAAATGTGCTTGTTATTTTTATCCATAGCTGACGTGCTGGGGAAGAAGAGTAATTTTGTTTACTCCCAGGTGGTTTACATTTGATTTGAACTCATAGCTGAGTTTAAGCTGATGAACAGCCTTTTATCGAACATGAATAAATTGAGAAATTCAGATTAGTCAGCCAGTTTTTTGTCATAATTTAAATTCCAGAGAAGATATATTTAGCAAAAATAGAGCAGAAAAGTGTGTACTTGTTGACTAACTGACTTAATAAACTCATTAATGAATTTAATGCTGTTCTAGATCTTTTCAGTGTCAGTGTTCTTACAAAAAAGAATTTGTACAAAACAAAGGGAAAGTAACTTTCAGCAAAACTGAAAATGAACACATGAACCAACACATATGAAGACCAATATAAAGAGGTAAATTCCTGCATGTAAACATACACAACAGCTCTTCCTCACAGACTGAGTATCCTGTAACAAATGTTTTGGTCACGTATATGAAAGAAAAATCACAGTTTAATAATATGGTCTTTTGATAACTAATATGGTCTTTTGAGCACCTTATTAGCATTAAGTTCAACTTCAAAGTCTGAAACCCTTTCTTACAAAAGAGAAGGCAATTCTAGAAATCCATTTGGGAATTGTTATGGTTTGACTCTGGCTAAATGCTGAGAGCCCACACATAGATCCAAAATTTCCCAGAGAAGGAAAAAAAACTTTGACTTTTGTGATAAGGATTAAAAGCAACTTTATTTCACAAGCAAAAGAGGCTCTAACTTAGAACATTAAGTATTANAAATCTTCCAATCTTTCCAAAGGTGTTCATGTGAATTTTTGCTCCTCCACAGCTGGCTGGGGCCCTATTCCAGTGTTTAAGGCATCTTTTCTTTCTCCTCTTTCCAACCTTGGTGTTAATCAAACTTCTCCCTCTCCTCTCTCTTAAGTGGCCATGGTGTTCTGCCTAGCCTTTTTTTTCTCAGCTTCTTCTTAAATATGTTATCACAGAGACGTTACCAGTCGACCTTGACTAGCTTAGAGCAGAGAGAATTCCAGCAGCTTCTTAAACAAGCCTCTCTCATAGCCACCCCCAGCTAATAAAAACCTGGCTACTTAAAATCACAACAGGAGTCAAGTAGCATTATCCAAGCATAAGAAAATCAGAATATAACTGTTTGTTCACTGGTAAGACAAAGGCAAAGTTAAAGTTAACTACATAGTTTCAGTTATGTCTATTTTTTTCCTGACAAAATGCTGTGTTCTTCTGTTTCTGAAGAAAAGGGTTTGTGTGGATTTTTTATGTATTTATATTGATAGAAACATATATTCATACAGATATATACGTGTGTTTATTTGGAAAATGCTTTGAGACCAAAAATAACAAAGGTTACATATTATTATTTTAATCTGCTCAGGCAGCTACATAGCAGTGATATTTCCTTCTCCTAAGAATGACAAATTCGATGTCTAGACAAAGAAGGAAAGGACTAATGAAGCATCATGTTTTTACCTGGCAGGCAGCTAAACACGACACAGTTTCTCACTCATTACACACTGGCTACCAGTGGGATGGAGAACTGAAAAAAGGAAAAAATAAAATTCCTGGGCTGAGTTGGAAAGGACCCACAAGGACTATCAAGTTGAACTCTTAGACCTGCACAGGACCATTCCCGAAAGTCACATATTCTGCCTGAGAGCTTTGACCAAATACTCTGGCAGTCTTGGTGCTATGTCCACTTCCGTGGGAAGCCTGTTCCAGTGCCCAGCCACCCTCTGGGTGACGAACTATTTTCTAACATCTAACCAAACCTCCCCTGACATAACTTCAAGCCATTCTCCTGGTTTCTGTCATTGGTCACAATAATAGTAAAACAAAGGATGCATAATGAAGTTGCTCACCACCCATGCTGACTGATGCTCAGTCATTTCCTGAGCAGTAGCCTCCAGCCAGCTTTTCTCCTAGTTTATATGCTGAGGATGATGCCATATGGTATGGAATATCCCTGTGGTCAGCTGGTGTCATCTGCCCTTGGTTGTGTCTCTTCCCAGCTTTTTGGCGGGGGTTGGTGTGAGTAGCTGGAAAGTCGTTGTCTTAGGGTAAGCACTAGCTAAAATTAAAAGTGTGGTTGTAAAACCCCAGACCCACACTACGAGCTCATAGAAGGGGTTTTGCATTAAAAATACACAAGGTGCCAAAAATCTGCCTGCCTATTAAAAGGTCCTTCAGTTCTTTTTAAACCTTGAAAGAGTGTATGGGAGAAGACACTACACACATTTCCCAGGAGTTCAAATAACACACTTCTGGGAAACTTTAGAAAATAAGGGAACTCAGTAAAAGTTTAAGGGGCAACATTCAACCAAAAAAAAATCATTCCACAAAGCATTGACTTAGCACGTACTAACCCATTCAACTTAGCAAAATCCAATCCATCCAGCTATAAGTTACTCAAATATCAAGACAGGTGATTAGGAGAAGTAAAGAAAGAGAGAAAGAGAGAATTACAGTTGCCATCTTGAGTCTTGTGTGATTGCAGCTTCCTTGTGTCCAAATGGTAGGGTTGTGATAACACAGAGGCCTCATGGTGTTAATTTTATTTGTTCTGACCCTCTGAGGTGACCCCTGCTCAGGCAGGCCTTCTGGCCTACTGGCCACTCTGGGACTGGACTGTGACTCTAGGGCAGGGTGAGGGGCACTGCTCCTGGTGTGCCAGTGATTGACAGCTGCTCCAGGGCTGCCCTAGGAGGTTCCAAGGGGCTGGGGTATGGACCAGGGCACTACCCCACTTTTGTGAAATTTGATCTGTGCCTTCGCCCACAACTCACACGCCTGAGTTGGTCTGAGCCAATAATTGATATAATAATCCAGTGTCTCACAGTTATCAAAATTATACTCATCCTAAATCCAAAACCGAGTGTACCAGCCACCAGGAAGAAAATTAATTCTAAACTAGCCAAAATCAGGACAACAAGAAAGGAAATATTGGAAACACTCCTCATGTATTTAGTGGAAATTGATTAAAATCCATTAAAACTGCCAGTTTGACACCTGGAGGTTTGGTTTGACTTGGTAGTAGACCATTACAATGAGTCCTCTGAAACCAGAGCTGACTGATACTATATTGGTTCATTTAAAGACGCAGAGCTGGGGCAAGAGTATGTAAGAGAACGTGTGTGCATATGTGTGTGTTTGTTTAATATATGAAAATTACTCTGTAACACTGAAAAAAATTATATCTGGGAAACATTTAGCTTTATAATTTATAAATTTCAGAAAACAACAGCTTATCAGTGGAGGGTGTTTTCCTAAGCAGAGTTCTGTAAATATTTCTTTGTACTAAATTCTTATAAACATTGGTATTTAATACATTGGTATTTAATAATTACCTGGTTTTATATCAATGCTATCTATCCTGAGTATGTTACATGCTTTTATAATTCCTTTATTTTACACATAAAAATATTTCCCAGAAGTTAGACAAACCTTAAAACAAGATGAAAAAACTCTGCAAAACAATCACAGGACCTTTGTAAACCCCAGAGACAACTGCAGCCCTCTAATAAATAATACCATCTGTTTTCTGTTTAGTTAATGTATTTATACATTCTAGTGGTTTCTTATTATTTGGTAGTTAGAAATAAATTATTACAAAACTTAATTGAAAAAACACTTGGGTTTATACATCCATTTAAGAGACTAATCTTTCAATATCTGACTGCACATCTAGTCAGTATGATAGCAAGTTTTTATTCACAAGGATTACATGCAAATCAATTTACTTACATCCTAAGTCCACTAGTCTGCTTCTAAAGTTTTTCACATAAAAGATTAATAGAGAAATTGATACTTTAATGCTGGTTCTAAAGTTGAAGATGTGTCACTTAGCTCTAAATATACTTGCTTTACCTTCTTTATTCCTTATAAACATAGTGGTACATCTATTTGCAAGGTAATAGTGCCAAAATGGACAGAATGAGTGTGGGGCATTATTTGCTGGGTGATAGTATGATAATGTGCGTTGAAAAATACTCTTGTAAATGCAAATACAAAATTGACAATGTCCTGGTTTGTAACAAATATATTCAAAGGGATAAATATTCTCTGATAAAAACAGGCCGCAATCACCCTCTGCCACCAGGTTTGAGAAAAGAAATATTTCCTCAAAGGAAAGTGAAAGGGAAAAAAACTATTTATTTAACAAACACACAAGGAAAATAATAATAATACTACTAAACACTAAATAATATATACAACAATAAATAATCAAGTCTCTCACTGGAAGACTGGAAGACCCAGAGTCCCTTCTAGAGTCCTAGGCTGATCGTGGGGGGCCCCCCCTGCCCGGGCCACACCGATGGAAAAGGCCTCCCAGTGGGGAGGCCTGATGTCCCAACAAGTCCAAGAGAGAAGAAGAAGAAATCAAAAGTCCAGGAAAATGCAGAAGTTTAAGTCTTGTCCTTCTGAAGAAAAACAGGCAACATTCTGGCTGGAAAAGCTAGAAGGAAAGTGTCTTCCTCCCCACTTGCAGCTCAGCTGCCGAAGGAGAAAAAAAACCCCAAAACTTCACAGCAGCATAGCAAAATTGACCTTGAAACAGTAGAGTTGTTTTGAAAAGATTTCTCTAGCTAGTTTTTTTTCTCTCCACTCTCAGGGCTCAGTTTTAAAAGCACAAGATTCTTTTTTTTTTTTTTTCTTCTGGCTTAGAGAAGACAAATACGGGATATAGCATAAAGCCACCCCAAGACAGACAAGAGGTAGGATTATTCTAGATAGTTTCACAGCTGTTTTGAAGCAAGTTGGATTAGTTCAGTCTTATCAACAAATGTAAACAAGCTGACGCAATGAAATTGTTTACCAGCTATCTGACTAAAGAATCAGTTCAGAAAAGTGCAGTTGGAATTTAAAGAAATATATAACCAAACACCTCTACATATTTCTGTTTCATGTTCCTAGACACAGAAAGAACTGAAATATCAATTTACCATGGAAAATTTTGAATAGTATTCAATAGGTAAAAGAGGGATAATTACATGATGAGAGATATTTTGCGCTGAGAAATAAAATGGAGTCATATTTAAGCTTCTGCCTATTTTCTATCACAGGAAAATTATGCACAAAATTAACTATAAACCTGCATTCCATGTAATACTAAAAACAGTTGGAAGAGAAAACCAGAAGGGCAGAGAGCATGTATTTATGTTCAATGCATTGTAATAAGACATGACATCAAAGATATCTAAAAACTACCGTGAAAAACTATGATCGATAAGAGTTTTTTCCATTAAAACAGAAAAAGATTACCCTCCTTTATAAATAAGGTATAATTATTTCTGTAATAAACACACACCAAGCATACATGATGTACAAACCTAATTTCCTACTGACAAATAACAGGAAAGAATATTGCACTATTAAGATGTTTTATGTGATTTGATACTTCTGAAATATTTCTTTACATTTGTATTTTTCTTATGTTTGTGTTGGTGAGTAATGTGAGATCACTAATTGTATACTTACGTGATATCATGAATTAAAGTTGCATATATGATTTAAACACAAGTTAAAAATACTTAATTACAAATACATTGCATTAATTATATGTATACCTGCACAGTATACTATATTAAATAGGTCAGTTTTAAAATTTTATTATTATTGGACTATGAAAGAAAAGTTTTCTTTACAGATTTTCTTTTTTTATCATTCAGCACATGGCAGTGGCATCACAATTTGCTTAGAACCTCTCTGGTTTCCTATAATTAGAGATATTTCTCTTCTGTTTATGAGTATGAACCTTATTCACAGGTTGTTACAGTGTGAGAGCATTTCAATATGTTAAAATGATATGAATCTCTGATGTGGAAAGAAAAATATAGGTATAATTTGGAAATAAAAAATATAATCATATAATAAACATATAATTGGAGATTAAAAAATATACCCTTGGTAAACAACCATGATTGTGTAGAAATTATTTTGAATGTAATAACTAAAAGTTGCAGGAAAGGTAGCAACACATCCACAATACAGTATGTCCTGCTTGCACAAAAGAGTTGGTGTACGTGATGTAAACCTATTATTCTACTTTATTAACTCACTGTTCCAGTTCTATCTGTTGTGCTTCTATAAGCCTTAGATTTTGAGGACAGTTGTCCATCACTACTCTAAGCTGAAGGTGACAATCCAATTCTATCTTTGGTGTTACTTTGCTAATAGTCATACTTCCTTAAAATGTGTTTTCAGAATACAGCTACTTAGGGTGGTTTGACCTTGGCTGAATCCAGGTACTCACCAAACTTCTCTTTCTCTCCTCAAATGTACAATGAAGAGAAAATACAATCAAAGGTTTACTGGTCAAAATAAGGGCAGGGACAGACCACGCATCAACTACTGTCACAGGCAAAACAAACTCTATTTTGAAGAATTGATTTAAATAATTGCCACTCAAATCAGAATAGGATGAGAAATAAAACCAAATCTTAAAAACACCTTCCCAGGCTCAACCTAGTTCCCAATTTCTCTCTCTCTTTCCCCTGAGTGGCAAAGTGAAACAGGCAATGGATATTGACATTCAGTAATACACGTTGTTTGTATTGCTCCTTCCTCATCAATGGGAGGACCTCTTATGCTCTTACGTTCTCCAGTGTGGGGTCCCTCCCACAGGAGATAGTTCTTCATGATCTTTCCCAATGTGGAAAAAGACTGCAGTTCTTCATGAACTGCTCTAGCATGGGTCCCTTCAACAGGAGACAGTCCTTCAGGAATAAACTGCTCCAGCATGTGTTCCTCACAGGATCACAAATCCTGACAGCAAACCTGTTCCAGTGTGGACTCCAGTCTCTGTGGAGTTACAGGTCCTGCCCAGAGCTGGCTCCAACATAGGCTTCCCATGGGATCACATCTTCCTTTGGCCACATCCACCTTTCACCTGCTCCAGCGTCAGAGTCCTCCAGGAGCTGCAAGTGGATATTGGCTTCACTCTGAATCTGCATGGGCTGCAGCAAGTCTGCCTTACTATGGTCTTCATGAGCTCCATGAGCTGAAAGGGAATCTCTGGTCAGGTGCTTGGAGCACCACCTTCCTGTCCTTCTCTGATATTGGTGTCTGCAAGACTGTTTCTCTCACGTGTTCTCACACTTTGCTTCCAGCTGCTGCTGGGAAGCACCTTTTCCCCTTTTCAAATCTGTTATCCCAGAGGCATTGCCAGCTGTTGCTGATGGACTCAGCCTTTGTCAGCAGCAAGTCTGGCATTGACTCTATCAGACATGGAGTAAACTTCTAGCAGCTTCTCGCAGAAGCCACCCCTGTAGCTTCAGCACTGCTAAAACCTTGCCAATCAAACACAATACACATAATTCTAATACTTCTTAATATAAATTAGTTATATTATTCTAGAATTAAAATGTGATCCTAATAGGATTCTCAGAAATAATTTCTGAAGTAGCTCATTTGAACATCTTAAGGCTTTCTTGACCAAAATAAACAGCATATTTTTCTGCTTCTGTGACTGCTCATGCTCTGGACAAATTTTGAGTGGGAACAGAACTGTTAAAAAAGTGCCTTTTTACTTTGGCATAGACCACAAGCAATGTGAAGTACAATTTGACTGATATTAATAAAGGAAAATTTCCTCAATGGCAAATATGATAAACACTAAGATCATTTAGTTTATTGGGATCTAAGAATCTGGTCTTGGTCAATTCACTGGTGTCCAAAGCTATCCTTTCACTGAAATGTACTCTGTAGTGATTTGCTATGTTTTGTTTTATGCTTCATCTATTGGATTTTAAAACAATGTATGTCTTGAAGACACCTCCACAGCACACAGAAAATAGAAGTGCTTTTATTGGTATTGTGATAAAATTAACAGTAGCACACAAGCTTCCTGTAAGAGAAGTGTATTATTGCATTGTACATTTTCTCTTTACATTGGATACATTCTATCTTATAAAGCAGACATTAACAGTCTCTTTCTCCTGCTATAATTAACTCTATGAGAGTTAACACATTTGGACAGGAAAACTACCTTATCCCTGTTTTGTGTCAAAACTACAAAATATGTAAGGTAAGAGACATGTTATTTCTTCCTTCTTAAAAAAAAAAAATTAAAAACATTTTTTTTTCCCAAAAAAGCCTTGAAATAAAAAAAGCAAAATTTTCAAAGCTCCCTACAAAGGGAGGGTGCCTAGCTCTCTCTAAACTCTCACAGATAGCTAAAAAATTCAGGCTAGGTATGAGGTTTTTTCAGCTTACAGATGGTTCAAGTTATTTATACAAGGTCTATCAGATTATTTGTTCCTTAATGATCTGTTTTTAGCATATCACCAAACAACAGCTTTTTAGTTGTGCTGGTGTTTATTTGGCATGTGCTAAAATTATTGCACAGGAATTTCTTGATGATGTGAGCCACTCCTTTTTCTTTCTAATTTTCAAGACAACCAGCAGGTAACTGATGCCTTACGTTATGAAAAGAGTTATTCGCCAGTGTGAGTCTTTTTTTCAGATTAAACATGTTGGTTTTCACACTATTGCATGGAATAATGCTATTGTTAAAAGACAGACCATAGGGAATCTTCAGCACAAGATGCTGATGAAACATGTTTATTATAAGCCTTTTTTGGTTTTGGTTTGCTTTTTTTTTTTTTAATTTGCTGACTGCCCATTAGGCCAGTAAGTGGTTCAGTCAGCAAACTGCATTGATGACATGGATTAAGGGGAATCTAAGAAATGAAATAATAGAGAAGTATGGTACCTCAGTCTTTATGTTATTTCATTATTTAGTTAGATTTCTAGGTAAGTAATTCTTTATGTAAAGAAGAGGCTTTTTATATTACTATTTTTACTTTGTGATCTTCCAGGATCAGTATAAGCTGTTACTGGGTAAAAATAAAGTGAAATATTTTATTTTGACTCAAAAATGTATGATTTCTGCACTTTTGCATAAAACTGCTTTACATTTTAAAATTACTTTTTTATTTCCCTTTAGTAGTGAAAACACTCAAAACATTTTTTTGGTTAATAAAAAGTTTTATTAAGTTGAAATAATACTTTAACTTTCTGATTTAATGGAAAAAGAAAACTACGAAAACTCTTATCTTTTGGAAATGCCACTGTGGATCTTTAACTAGAAAAACAATGCTTTAATTTACTTTTCTATTCATTTTAGACCTTCAGGGTTTAAATATGTGAGAAATACATCTGCGTTATATCACCTTAAGACCAAACATATTCAGTGGTTGTGTCCCAAAGATGTTCAGTCTTTACATTATTAGGAGTGAGAGTATTTAACCAGTAGCAACAGTAGTAATTTTTATTTTTATTAGTGAATACAGGTGATCAACTCATTTATAGATAAAAGGAATAAAGCATATGTCTGTGCGTAGTAAGATTTACTAGGGCCTGCTGCAGAGAGATAATGCAGAGTGTGAAAGATCAATGTGATTCTATCAGAAGCCATTTATTGCTTACACAAACTCTCTTTTATACACCTTTTGGTATATGTACATGCGAATAATTGGTTAATACAGCTGTGCACGCATTTCTACTTGTATTTCATTGGTGCCTTACAGTCTGAGCAAGCGGACCTTCACTATATCTAAAAATGTACCTTATCTTGGTGAGATTCTACCTCCTACACTGCCTGAGCAGGCATCTGCTTTCTTGTTGTTTCTAGCTTTTCTCATCTTTTACCCTTACAGTCCTCCATAGGCCTGATTTGGAGGGTTCGGATGTCTGTTTTCCTCCAGATACATTCCCACATCTGTGTTAGCATTTTTGTTCTGATAACAGATCCACTTTTTGAAGGAAACCTCCTGATCAGTCTGGGTCACTTTGAATAAGGCTATACTAGAAAACACAAATTGGATTCCTTCCACACAATACTTCCACACAATACCAGCAATCTACTTAATATAAAGTGAAAATACACAAATTAAATATATGAAATGCATGAACTGCAAATTCTGGAACTTCAGCACCAAGTGTTACTCTTTGTGGATCAGAGCTTTTTGACCCAGTTAGTAGTGTAGGTGTGGTCTCAATGGTCCAGTGTCAGCATCTGATTTAGGCATCAAACACTGCCACTACACCAATAGACAGGCAGCTAAGGAGATAATGTCACTGAAGGACAAAAAAGCAAAAGAACTAAACACAAAATCTCTTTGTTTCCTTCCTGGAATGTTTCTCTGTGTGGATTTCCCCCACTATTATACAAAGAGGTCTATGTTAAATGAAGTGAGGAAAGGTTACTTCTTCTCCTAGTAGTAATCGGGGCAGCAAGTTTATGAATCCAGGCTTCTTATGTAGTCAATGGAAAGAGAGTCTGTTTGGGAACTAAGTGCCTTCAGTCAATCTCTGAAATCACCACTAGGATATAAAGAGCACATATTTTACTCTCTATAGAGATGG
>WEIV01008635.1:142433-180006 GCA_013390005.1 Calyptomena viridis | reverse complement strand
TATATATATATTAATTTATATAGATATAGATATTTGAAATAAAAGCTTTTCTATCTTTATATTCAATCTCAGTGGTCTCGTAGCTTCATATTAAACCACATACTGTCCCAAATGGTGACATACCCCCAGTTCTGTCAGCTTTCTTGTTCAGCTGCTATCTTGATATTATGTTGTGGTATTGTTTTTAACTCAGATAGCTTGGCAGATAGAGGTTAGGGAATGGTCAGATGAATAGTCAGAGCCTCTGGATTGTCAGCACTGAAAATCATGTTTAGGTGAAGAAGGAAGAAACCCCTCAAAATCCATTCATGTTTATGCCACATTCTCTAAGAAGATGATGGTAGCACAACAACCACAGTATTGGTATCTGTTCAGTGGTGCAAGAGTACATTTGCAAGACATACGAGATATAAATTTGCAGTGGCATAGAGCCATTACAGACAACCCCAGGTATGTGTAGCATAAATTTGAAGCTGGGTTATTCAGTGAAACACCCATACATCCATTCACTCATGGTGGCTAGCTAACATTTAACCAGAAAAACACCAGGGCTTCCCTCCATAACTGGACAACCTTTTTACTCCATAGGTACCTGGGGGTTGGAGGAGAGTGGTCCCATTGCCCCTTTGTGCCAGGAGCCTAATGGCATCACAAAAGTATCTTTCATTCTGAAGGAAAGTGCTCCTGCCTGATGTTGTAAACATTGTGGCAGTTAGTAAAAGACTCTCCCTACTAAAAGGTACAAAAGTGAATTGACATTATATCAATTGGGTTTTTAAAAATAACCCAGGGGCAATGTGATGTGAGACAACTTTAAATGGATGTAATATTTATTCATAACTTAGTAAGGTGAGGCTGCAAACATTCTTTTACCTAATATGCAAACCTCAACATTTTACTTCCTTCAACCACTTCCTACTTTCCTAAAAGATGATAATACATGTCATGTATGTGAGATATACACCTCATTTCTATAGCTACAAGTGGACTATAACAGCTCAAACAACAATTAACAATGTTAAATCAGGAACAGCAACATCTCATAGAATATTCACCTACTGAATAGTTCGTTAAGACCAACCAACCAAAATGTTTGAGAAAGGAGGGACTGACTAGTTTCAAAGTCCTGAAACCTTCGTTAAGCGGGTGTCCAAATGAAAGATTTTTTTCTTTCTCTTTTTTTTTTTTTTAATTTCAATATTTCAGAAAATATCTCAGAATTTCAGCTATGAAATTCCCTGATGATTTTCTGGTCTTTCCTTTCTGTTGCAATGTGTGATTAGCATGTATTTCTCACTGTATATTATTGTTCTGTTACTTGGTATGTCCTGTTACAATGTGCCCTACCCCTCGCCCCAGATGGTTTGTCCCTTCCCTTGTCCTCCCTTCCCATTGGCTGGAGCTCCTATAAGAACCAGGGGCCGGAAATGGGAAGGGCTCTTTCCCTGGTTATCCCACATAAGCTTGGACCCTCCAGGTGGCCTGTTGCCTCTGGAGAGAATAAACTTGTATTATATGTAACCATGGAGAGCCGCCAGCACCTTCTTTGTCCTCCGTTTCCCTCAGCCATCCCCCAGGGAGTGCAGGGGCACACCGCCCCTCGGCAAGCCCTGACAGGGGAAGGCTACACCTTTCCTGTCCATTTACTTGAAATTGATGAAGAGAAAGGAAAAAAGGGAGATGGAAAGCAAAAACAGGGCAACCATAACCTCTCATTTTTCATAGTATGGTTATGTAAAAAGACAAAGTTTCCAAAGCCTCATTTTGTTGTCATGTAAGAGCTGTGGTCTTTTAAGGTCCAAAATATTTGTTACTGAAAACTGAAAGTGAAGCCTAGAGACAGGTTTTTTTCCTTACCATCAGTGTAAAAACAATTATTTTCACAGTGTGTATTCTGATCATGTGTATTGTTTGTACATTAAAGAAGTATTTATATACTTGCTTTAATTTTCATGTATGATCCTTTCTAATCCTTGCCTTCATTCAAACCTCCTCTTCTTTCACCTTTTTCCTCCAGTTCTGTTTTTCTATATTTTTAACTCACCTCGAGGTTTAAAAAAGTGAATTCTGTCTTCTGTTTTTTACTGGAGAGTGGGATATAAGGAGCTTTTATGCTGATTGTCACTCTGCATGGTGGGGAAGGAAGAGTGAACCAGGAGATGTGAGCCAACCAAGGTGCTGTCACTGTTTAAGGAGACAGTGAAAATGAATTAAAATAAATTTGATATTAAATATTCGAGACTTGTTTGAGTATAAGGATAGAAAGAACTTTTACTAAAACAGAAAAATAAAAATATATAGTATGTATTAAAAACACTCTTATCAATGCAATATGAAACCAGAGAACAGAATTGAATATTTGACGTAAAGACCACTAGTAGCCAGAACACAACAAAATAATCCTTCTTGATGAAATAGCACAAGCTCTTTGGCTTGAAAACAACACTGTGTGTAAGCAGTGAAAAATGGGTACAGGGGAGTTCAGAAGCTACAACGACTCCCAGTGGCTAGAGGGGGCATTGGAGGGGACAGGGGGTGGTGTGGGAAAGGGAAGAATGGGTAAGAAAAGGGTTTGAGGTAGATAAAGTTTGTGGAGAAGAACCAAGATTGGACTCCTACTCCCACCCCTAGAACTTTGTGGTTGACTACAGAAAAAGATACCAGGGATTTTACTGGTCCCCGGAAAAGGGCCCAAGAAAAACCCGTGGGAGATAGGGGAAAAGAACCCAGGAGCTGTGCCGCGAGAGAGATAGAGACAGAGGGAGAGAGGCTGGAACATGCCCCGCCACCCCTAGAATTTGTGGGCCTGGGGGAAAGTGGATAGGGCTGGGGTTTTGCCCCAGAAGGATCCCAGGAATCTGATGGAAGTGGGAAGGGAATCCCAGAAGCAGTGCTGTGAAGAGAGAGAGAGAGAGAGAGAGAGTGAGGTGGGGTAATAAGGTAGGCAGGGGGAACGAGCAAGGTAGATTTCTCCAGCCAAAGCAGGAGCTTGTAATGCAGGAAGGGATCTGAGTCAACGTCGAAGTTCTACATTGTTCAGGAATCAGTCTCCGGTGTCCTGGCCCAGCTAGCACGTGGCCCAAGATGGCATCATCAAGGTCCCGAACAGCAGCAGGTCTTCCCTGCAGTTCAGCCCAGCCAAAAAAAAGCATGGCGTCCAAGCTGCGCTGGTTTTATACCCTCTGTCCTGGCCCAGCATTCTTCACTCCTCATGCATGCATGTATGCCTCATTCCCATGCCTCCCCGGGGAGGCATAGCTTTTCATTTGATTGGTCCATCCTCGCCCCCGCCTGCTTCTGGTCCCGTATGGCAGGAAGCCTTTTTTGTCTGTGCCATGTGCTCCGACCAAAATGGCAGCCATCCTCCTCCAATCCCCTCCAACCTGGGCACCCCACACTGCTCTACCAATGCAGTGGCAGCGGCCTGGGGAACCACGGCTGTGGGGCTTGCGCTGTGCTGGGCATGCGGCATTCCCAGGCGCTGTGAGGATGGAGGGGAGTTGCGTGCCATGAGGGGACAGTGAGCAGGGGCGGGCTGCGGGGTGTGCGAGCAAGTCCCATCGCATCAGATGGCAGGCAGGTGGCGGGTGGCACTGTGCCACATGCCACGGTGGGTGGTACCTTCTTGGTGGGTTGGGGGCGGAACGGCCACAGGACTCCATGGTGGGGGGGAAATGCGGGTCCCACCACTGTGGGCTGGAAGCATGGACCCTGGCAGCTGGGGCCATGTTGGGACAGCCGCGCCCCTGTGGGAATGCCGTGGTGGCACAGGGCAGGCGGCAGCGGCTATGGGACAAGTGCGGGGGCTGGCAGGGGCTCGGGATGCCATGCCCAATTTCGGTTCTGCGGCACCGCACCCTCATGGCAGCCCACCGAGACTGGACGTAGGCTGGATGCACGTGCTCGGCTTTCCCCCCTCCCCAAGCCAGGGCACTGACCACGGCTTCACTCCCCCACTGTAAACAAAAGAAGTTTTTACCTGTGTAAAATAAACCATGACAGGCGCAGAATGGGGAGATGGTCCTGCTCCTGCCCTCTGTAATTCACAGACTATTTTAGACGCTAAAATTGTGACGGCTTGCTCTTGTGATAAAGATGTTAACAAGAAGAGAAAATGACATTAATTTAATCTATTCTTGCAGGTCATGCTGAAATAAGACTGTGATGATACAAAATTATAATAATAAATATGGTAGTAATTTCACAATTCTCTACAGATACTATTCACTATCCTTTCACATGCAAATGTCCTGTCCTGTTCTTCACAACAGTGATTTTTGGTGCCATCCAGGCTCTAATTCAACATTGTCTAATAGTTGATTCCATAATTTCTTTATGTGTCAAGAACAATGTAAAATACTATTCCAGATTAAGATCTCAAGGTGGCTTTACTTTTATTACTCTGTTCCCTGAGGAACATTTCTGATTTGGAAATTTTTCACATTTATAGAAGCAAATTAGGTCATCGGTGTTCTCAGCTTATTGTACATTAATAACCAAACAGTGTACAAAACCACAAAGTTTCGTAAAAAAAAATATTTAAAGATATTTTTCTATGAATGGAAGTGATCATTTGATTTGTTGGTATTTTTAGTAGCCAGACAAACCTGACACATTAATTCCCAAATCCTGAAAAGTTCATGGGCAGATGATTATTTAAATCTGAAAGGGATATAGTTGTTTAAAATTTAACATTTTTAGAACTTCCTCATTCAATCAAAGAAACACCATCCCTTCTAAAGAGCAATTTGAACAGCAGTATTAAAATTATTGAAAAAAATTCTAATCTAATCTAAAATTTTAATTCCAGTCTAGTTCTAAAAATGAGAGTTGTGTCATTGCAGTGTCTCTCTTTTTTCCAGATTAGTTTATTTTAGAATGATTTGTACTAAGCGGTGTTTCTGACATACACTGGGAATGGCATCATCATTACTGAACAAAAGATGCTGAGTGGCACCTCCCAGGAAGGAGCATTACTCTGCTCAGCAATGAGCCCTCATAGTTTAGCTGCAGCAACAGCATCCTCAACATGTGTTGAGTTTAAACTTTCTGTGTAATCTGGTAGATACAGAGGATGGAGTTCAGCCTCTGCATTCTGCTTAATAGCCTCAATTACAGGTGGAAAAGCATACAGTATGTAAATCAGTACACACTAGATGTGATATAATTGCAAGGTCAGTGTGGACAATGTTTTGCTGAAGTGCTGCTATAAGTGAATAATTTCAATGATGAAAGTGTATTTTTTCATATTTGAGAGCTAACGTACTGAACTGCTCTTTCAGAAACATTGCTCCAATTGCACTGCAATGTTAGACTGCTGAGAAATAGTAACAACCAGATTTCCCCAACTTTAGCATTAAGCACCTATCTCAGCAGGTAATGTGGCATGTCACTACCCATAATTGTACTAGGATTTGAAATACAGTGCTCTTACATTCAGGATGGGGAGTCATAGGAAAGGACACTAGAGACATTTGACAGTCATAAGCAAAGAGGGCAAGAGAGTAGTATCTGTTCACCTGGAACATAAAACAGTGCAGAAGAGCACTGAAATATAGTGCGGTTGCTGGGCCCTGGTCTATGTACCTCCTTCAAGAGCAAAGTTTCAGGATGCTATATGCATTTTGAAAAGATAACTATGCTTTCTGTAAACAACTAAATCTATTAATATAAGCTGTATGTAATCCATTCAATTTAGCTGTCAGCTAATATCAGGATTTATTCGGTTTACAACTTCCACTGACTTATGAGTTTAGATCTCATGTGATATATTCAGGCAGAAATCATCAAGATATGGGATTTAAAATGCGTTTGAACAATTTTTACAGGCGATTTGCAGAAAGGTCCTTTGCTCTTCTTTGAAGCACCAATTATTCCCATAAAACAATTAAGCATCAATTTGTTCTTTCATGTAAAGTAAGTGATTCAGTGAACAGTTGCTTATAGACTCAAATGCAGAAGCACCAATGATGTTAGCAGTATTACTCTCTTCATCAGAGAAATAGTATGGTAATGAAGAACTAGAGCAGTCAAGAGTCATGATATAAAAAGAAAATCTGGCAAGATCGTAACAAAGGGATAAACAAAGAACAATAACTGTATATAAATAAATCTGTGATCATGTGTCATATTTGACAGCAACACATTTCATTATCTGCAGCTATTTGTCTCTTTTATTGTGATTTGTGGTGTAAAGACTCTGAGATAACTATTTAAATCAATTTGGTCTGTTTTCATAGTTCTAATTTATTAAGATATATTGAATTAAGCTGATTACTATCCAATAACTTCTGCTGAAGACCATACTCTTTTGTTTAACTTAATTTTGCTGTTCCACACAGATTATTTCCTGTTCCACAGAGATTATTTCTGATTTATGAAATTCAAGATATTAAGTATCTAGGCAAAAAGGATGTTTATTGGCAAGGGCCTAATTTATGCCACATAAGTGCCATTATTCATTATTACTCTCATAGTGCAAAAGACTTGAGTTAACTTTTCAAGTGATGCCATTTGCAACCAGATGGAGAGAGTGAGGAAAAAACACAACTCATTTTTCTATTCAAACCAATGACAGCAGGAACCATTCCTGAAGGGAAGAAGCAAATGTGACCTGATACCTTTCTTCCTCTTCCTCCTCCCCATTTGCTTCTCACTTTAGTACAATGACTTTTGCTTACATTTCTCTGGCTTGGAGAGAAGGAAACCAAGCCACATAGGAAGCTTTACCGGATGTGTTATGTGCACTCTAATGAAATAAATGAATTGAATAACATAAAACTAATTAGTTTCAGTTATAAAAAGTCTGTGGAAAGGTTCTACTTTTACAGGAAAATTTGTGGGTTTGGGTTTTTTTTGTTTGGGGTTTTTTATGTGGTTTTTTGTTTTATTTTTGGTTTTGGTTCGTTGTTTAATTTTTTAATTTTATTTGCTTTTTAGAAGTAAAGCTGACTGGTTTTTAACACAAGACCAATATTTTTGAATTTTAAAGAAGAAGCCTTTCTTTAATCAAAAAATGTGCATAATGAATTGCCATCACTTTTAGATTAGCTTCCTTTCTGTTTAGTTCTGTTTAGACAGGAATGAGTATATTATGCACTGTGATTACAAACAAGAACAGTGACATTCAAAAAAGAAAAAGCTAATTGAATGAGGTGGTTTTTCACACTATGGCCCAAAAAACGGAGAACCCCTTGAAAATATCCTGCTGGTGTCAGTATTCCCCTCTGCATGACAGCAAGACTCACACTCTTCCCAGCTCAAAGAAGGTAGTGCATCATTTTTTGTGCTATTGACATTTAAATGGTAATCATTTATGCAAAATAAAATTGATTTTCATGGGTTTTTATAGATAGATAATGGGAATCAGTGGAAGAGACAGGGAGATAGCTAGAGACACCAGAAGCCCTATGGTAGCCATTGAGCAGACACATCATATCTGCATGGATGCAAAGGAGGTGTCCATGGCTAGTAAGAAATGCTTAAAAGTAGCCACTTGTATGCTGTTGCTGTGTTGCAAAGAGGAATACATCTGAGTGCTCATTTTATTAATGCATTTGGATTAACAGATATTAAAAGGTACCTATTGTCTTGTCGATACCAGCCTACTCCAGAAAGAACGTATTTTCTTAAAATGACATTATTTTAACAAGAGTAAAATAAATTTGCCACAAACTAAATAATTGTAATCAAAGAATGAAGTTACCACTCTAAAATGATTTCAGTTAACGGGTGAAATCTTCATATAACATAATCAATTGTCAACATTTTCTAGTCTAATCCTACTTTTATTCATTTACTGGATGTTCTGATTAATTTAAACCTTAGTTAATTGACTAATGAAACATTCAGGAAAGTTGAACTGGAAGAAAAATTTTCTAGAGACAATTTCCACCTGTACTTGTTAATGCAGATTACATTAGATTCGATACATTAGTAAGAAGTCTGAAAGACTATCAGAAGAAAACTGGTATTTATGAGTGAGTGGTTAAACTGTGAAGTTACTTTAAAGGGCTTAGTATCACCTAGTACCAAAGCCCCAAAGTGCCAATGAGATTCCTTTTATATAAGTTACACAAGAAATAGAAACCTGGGGAATTTCCCAGGGAGGAATATCCCAGGACTAGGAGAAAGAGGCACCTCTTTTATAAAGCAGCATTACTTATGAACATATAATTTGCTGATATCACTGACTGACAGTGAGGAAAAGCTGGTAGCAAAGAAAAGTTTATTATGTTGTCCTTGTCCATCAGCTTTTGTCTTCTTCAAGTTCAGTGATTCTGTTTGGGACCAGGGAATCTATTCATGTTCAATTAGGCCCAGCCCAGACTCAGGAAAAAAACCAATTCTTGCAGGCAGGGCAGCCGGCCAGTCATGGTGAGGAGGGCAGAAACAAATACTGCAAAATGAGACAAAGAACATCTGTTTCCACAGAATGGGCAGGCACGTGCACTCAGAAAGCTACTGGCATCTGCATGGTAATTGTAAATGGATCCTGCAGTTCAGTGGGTTGATTAAGTTAACTCGTTTCCTGGAATATTTTTCTTGGTCATTAATCGTGATCTTACTTCTTGCCTGGAATTTTTTTTCCTGTGACAGCTGAATCAAGCTTAAAGAATAGCTATTCCAACTATGCATCTGCTTTATCTTTATATTCAGAGACTGGTCTTAACAATGTCTGCTAAAAAGGGGATAATAATAAACAATAGATTTAACCTGATGTTCTGATAAAAGATACTATTTGGAAAAATACATAATTCTTTGAAATAGAAGCTGATGAAGTAAAAATAGGCAGTCTAAATAACATCACTCCAAATGGTAGAGGTGGACAAACGATGCTAGAGTACATTATCCCACTCCACTGGATGAAGTGACTTTCAAGGACTGATTAGCTCCATGTCTGAGAGGGTTAGCCCCCTGCCTGTTATAACAAGTGCCTATGAAAGGGAGAGCTGATCTGACAACTAGCTATGCCAGCCATGAAGTTATTTCAATACTTTCCCTGCTAACAAGTTGATTAATCCCATCATCATTTTTAAA
Organism: Calyptomena viridis; assembly: GCA_013390005.1. Classification (NCBI taxonomy): domain Eukaryota; kingdom Metazoa; phylum Chordata; class Aves; order Passeriformes; family Eurylaimidae; genus Calyptomena; species Calyptomena viridis. The sequence goes on along the minus strand of WEIV01008635.1, from coordinate 170,967 downwards.
ACACATTTTATATTGAATAAATCATTTTCTAATAAAGAGCAGTTAGGAGGTGTAAAACTTTGACTTCCTCTTGATGATGCTATCACCTCCTCTGCAGATTTTACCATTTCTGGCTCTGTGCAAGTTCTGTGTGCTGAAAATTATGGTTTTTTATGCTGACTGAAAACTTCATTTTAAAAATGAAGCCTTTAATATCCTAGTGACAAAATCACATCATGAATCTTCTGAGGTGAAGACATACCAATTTTACAGTAAACACCAATGTTAAATGTCTTCACTATTCATATTCTTTCTCATTTCTCCCCTTGCTCCTACTATAAAGTCAAATGTGATGCAAACAAATTACTGCTGCCTCTAGGACCACGTGACAAGTGCATCACAATGCACAAGGGAAAGCTCCAACAGAATGTCTTGCATTTGCAATATCAGCTAATTGTTTGGACCATCTAAGAGTTTGTAGACAACCAGTGAGGGAAAAGAAGGTCTCCAATTGGCTAGGGAAATTTCTCATTTATGCACTTAGAAATGGAAAGATTTGGAAAATACAGAGCTTAATTTTCAGTGAAATTCAGTGAGACAAATTATAAACATCACAATAAGCATTTTCTTTTTGTAATGTAGTTTCTCAAACCATCCTGAAACCCATGAAAAAAAATCCAAACAAAAAGACAAATCAATATTTTTTATAATATAAGTTCAGAATTTCACATACATTTAAATACAAATTGCTTTTTAAGGCAAGGCTATTTTTTAATGAGGAGTTATTAGCCTAATAACTTGCAGGTAAACCAGAATAAATTAATAAGTAGCATCTCAGAGGGAAAAGGGTACATTAGTAACAATCAGAAAGGCTGAAATTCCTATATTGTACTTAACTGTTAAAACTATATAAATCAAATATGCCCCTGAGAGTTGGGAAGTGATGTACTTTCTTTAGCTTTCAGGTGGAGTCGCTTCACCTGCACTAAAAGAGAGGTCCTTTACCTGGCAGTAGATGTGAACTCTTGAAAAACCTCCCATGGATATTCCAGTTATGCCACACTCATTCACAAGTGAAGTGTCTGCCCATGTATAGAGGAGGGAGACTGGTTGGTGAAAAGATGAATGGCCAGTCAGGCTGGTAAAGTTCAGTTTATCTGGAATATGAAGTTCTGTACATGCAAAGGCTTCAGATACTTATGTAAATCCCTCCTCTTGACAGGAATGAGAGCTTCATCCCCTAGTGGGTTATTTTGTTTTTCTAATTTTCCCCAAGCACAGAAAGAGTTTTCACCTTGCCTTCTGAATGGACAGTAGTCAATCAAAGAGTAGCTTGGATGACAGCATTGCAACTGCCTATTGAGTGTGCGGATGAAAGAAGTGGAGGAAGGGGAGATGAACTTTAAAGAAGCACTGAGCACAATTCAAAGGTTTAGTCATAAAAGATGTCCTTCTCACAGAGATGGGCCTTTACTCACATGTGCAGTATAATTATAGGGAATATGTCCTTGAACCACAGTGATTAAATAAGTCCACACTGCTTATCAACCAGCTAGAGAGAGAAGTGTCTTAGTGGTGGGCTAGTGGGACTGAGAAAAGTGGAATAAGTTCATTTTTAACTTCCTTGCTACCACAGGCATCTTTACAAATCTTTGTGTTATCAGTTTTTCAGTTTATGGATAAATAATTGTATTTGCTTGTACTAGCAGTGGTTTCAAGGTGACCCATTTCTACTTATGGTGTGCCTTATATTTGTGGTCCTGAGGTAACTTTGAAGCCCATTATTCCAAACAATCGGAGCCACTGGAACAAATTGGAGGTATTGGGAGACACCTTGAGAGCACAGGGGTGGCTCTGAAGGAACAATCTTCTCATGACTATGAAGAGCCAGGAGAAGGTATCCTGGCTGAAATAGGTCATGATGTGTATTTGTGAACCCTGGGGACCTCAGGTGTTCCTCTGTAGTGGTTGCAGCTTTGCCTTAGTCTGTGTAAGAGGTCTGTAGCAAAAAAGATTTTGCAGCACCAACAGATTTTTTCTCTACCTTGCTTTCAAGAAGCTACCACTGCAACACCTGCTGATGCGAAATTCTGAATCTATACCATGTTTTATTGTAAAGTCCATGCAACATCACAGGCTCTGTGTGCAATAAGCTGGGGACAAGGCTTATGTCATTTTCCTCCCTTGTTTCTTTATTATCAGATAAAGCTTCCTACAGATAGACGTCACAAGTCACAGTCTGTCCTCTGCCTGAGGGAATTGAAGCCTAGATTTGATGCAGTTAGTGGGGTGAGGGACAGTACAAACCTTCTGTTTCTTCTGAGATACTCACCTCTGTAGGGAGATGGAAAGGTTCCCTGGTCTGGGGATGTAAGAACAGAGAGAAATGACGGCTCTTCAGACCAGTGCTTGGGATGTCCACCTGCTTCCCAATTTTATCCTTTGGTTCAGGATTGTTTCAGGGTTTTACCCGTGACTGTTTAATGTGTCCTTTGCATGCTGATGAAAGCAGTACTTGCTGCTGAAGGATTTTTGCAGTAAATCTTGCAAATAAAAAAGCTGTAACTCCCTTCACTCTTCAAAGTGAATCAGTGCCTGTCTCATGCAGCAGGTGAGAAGGCAGGTCTTGCCCTGGCAATATAAAAAATTAGATGTTTGTAACAGAGATTGAAATGCACATACTTTTGACTGACATAGTGCATAGTATTGTGAAAATTGTTTCATTTCAATTTGTTTCTTTCCAGTTTTTTATGACAGAGATATCAGTCATAAATACACAGTAAAACATCTTTTTTATTGTTTGCATTAAGTAAGTGAATTATAACACTGAATACTAAAACAGCAGAATGCACTTACAAACATTTCTAAAAAATTAAAATTACTCTTTAAATGTGGGGATTTTTTTCCTTCTTCTACAGAGTATCTTTAAGTTTTTTAAGGTATTTGATTAGCTAAGCAAGATATTATTTACCGGGACTCTGAAAATTTTTATGGTATGAATGTGAAGACATTCCATTAAGGGCTATTTTGCATTTCTAAGATCTCATATTTGTAACTAGTCTTTTTCAGGGCATGAACACACCTAGTGAAGTGTATATTTTCCTTTTTTTTAAAATTTAATTACAAATGTGTTTCATTTGTCCTATCTTGTACTTCTTAAACTAGAGGAAAGAAGCACTATCACAGTAATAGCCACGACTAGAAAAGAAGAAAATAAAAGCTGAAAGTTCTAATCAAAACTGTAATCAGAAAGATGACAAATGGTGAAGGCTATTAAATTTCTTTGCTCCCTTGATGAATTTAATAAAGAACTAATCAAAGATCATTAGAGGGGTTTTTGTGCTTGGTGTGCATTGTAACAGATTGCAATTGGAATTTATGGTTTAGTGGTTATCTAGGGTTGAATTAGACCTTTAAATACAGAAAAGAGATACTTTTAGATTTTTTCTTTGAAAATATTTATTTTAAAATGTCAAACCATTATATGTTGTTTCTACGCTTTACACAGCAAAACAGTCTATTTCATTGTGGTTAGAAATTTTAAAATTAGTATCAGAGTTTAGTTTGAATTTTCTAGTCTGACGGGACCCGGGCTCCTAAAACAGGAGTTTTTCTTCCTTTATCAAAGTCCCATACCAGATAAAAGAGTCAGACTCACAGCTTTTCAGATTCTCTTGTTGTTTATTGAGTCCTTATCTCAACTGGAGCATGCTGTCCTACACCTGTACTTAACACTCTGAAACATGTGCTGCAAAAGCCGCAAAATGGCGAATGCAGTGAAGTTTTAAAGATTTTTTTATCCAATTAACTGTTACAACGTATTATATTTATAATTCTGTACCAATAACCATCACCTGTTACTAACACATTTCCTCTACCTCAAATCTATTCTACCAATGTCTTTGTGCCACCTCCACAGCAGAACATGGAGCAAGAAGAAGAAAAAAAGAGTATTCAGGACAACACCCAAAATCCTCCATCTTGTCTTCTTTTACTTCCAGACTATAAAACCCGAAGCTATAAATTTTCACCTCTGTGATAAACTGAACTATAATCTAACTTATGTTTTTACTACTTTTAATTCATCCGTGAGTGTTGGAAGCTTTTCCCATGGGCACAGTTCAAGGACTGTGTCCTCCTGGGGTCCCAGCAAAGGTCCCAGACCCTTCAGGGTGATTTGAGGGGTCTTCCAGATTTCTTGGACTCCAACACTAGTCCTGTCTCACTAGCTTGAAAGTGTTTACAGTAGTGTGCTTACAGTGCCTGACCTCAACATCTGATCTAGTTGTCTGCCACGGAATAGTTTCACTCTTACTATCGTTATAGCATTTAGGGAGATTTCTTTCAGTAATGTACAAATATTAAATTAATGAGAGAATTAGGAGTTGTGGATATGGTGTTACAGAATAGTGTGGGATCTAAAGTGGCCTAATGCGACACTTCATCATTTTTGTGGGAACAACATATATATTTGAAGTAAAATTATTAAGACTGTGATGGACACACGAAAATTTAGTAGGGCACTCTGGCAAGACAGCAGAAGGCTTTAACAAAAGAGATAAGCATATTCGCTCCAATGGAATCTACCTCAAACCTAGGCATTACATAGCACCACATTAAAAATCCTTATTACTAAATGGGATGCTACAGCTTTAATATTTTGTTTGGATTTGGTTTGGGGTTTTTTATATTTTTGGGTTTTTTTTTTTTGGGGGGGGGGGGTTGAGTTAGGATGTAAGAATTTCTGTATGTAACAGAATAATTAAAAAAAACCCTATTGGTTTGCTACCCAAAAAAAAAAGTCACTTCAAGTCTTACCCAGCTCCATTGAAAGGAATAGGAGATTCCTCTTGGTAGCAGTGATGTGCACAAGGTTCTTAAGGTATTTATTATGACATGATTATAATAACTTTGGAGTTACATGCAGTGAGACCTATATATATAAACGCAGAAACAGAATAGCTATTCAGGTGCTCAGAAAGAAATTATATTATCCCTTAATATATAATACAGATGCACCTGTATCCTTTTGTTTGATTGTGTGGTGTCCGAAAGTGTGTGTAGGCTTTTCAATAGAAAAATTGTTAAAGAAAAACGGGATATTAGCCTCCAAAATAAGTGCATGATAGTTTTAAGAATAACTCTAAGACTAGTAAGATGTTACATCAGGATCAGACATCAAAGTTAGCTTTGGCTTGATTCCATATTTTTGAGAAATTGGAAGTCAGAGAAAGATTGGCCTCTGTGAATTAGCATGGGATTTAAATTACTACCTGTGTAATGAACAGGTCAATAATTTCAAAGCTAATGTAACTCAACCACATCATAAATCTACTGACATTGGATAATATCAGATAATAATGAAATCCTAGCAGAAACACCTGGTCTTCAATCTCCATGAACTGTAATTGTCAAGCTATAAATCATTTCAGTCTTTTCAACAGTGAAAGAGCAGATTTTCAAGAATTACAGATTTATGTTATTTGGATGGGAAGGTTTGCTCAAGTACATGGGCAGCCCCTGGCCCTTCAGCCACAGATGCAGAAATGTTTGCACCCATTCTTCCTCCTCTGCCTCCCACTGTGAGCTTTGTCTGTGCAGGGCAGAGACGATGGAGTGACAGGTGCCATGATCACTGCTTGTATTTCTTCTTGGAGTGACCTGTGAGGTCACCCCTCTGTGCTGCAGAGGGGTCCATGAGCAAATGAGGGTGGCTGCAGGGTGGTTAGCTGGGGACACAGAAGGGACACAGGATGTGGGGCCACACTCAGTATGGACACAGTGTTCACATACCATCATGAAGAGCAGAGGAGAAGGAAAGACCCCAAACCAAGTACCTCACTTGTCTTCATCATCTAGAGGTGCTTTAACTATTTTTTGTGGTCTGTGGTGTTGAACATATATGTGAACTGGTCCATAATTCTAAGTTTTGCCATTCTTTCTTTAAGGATGTGGAACAAACTGAAAAAGACATTTTGCATTCCAGATCTAGGAATATTGACAATGAGAATATAATGCTAAGAAAACTGGCATTTAGGTTGTTTCTAGAAAACTATAAAATTCACTACTCAAGCACCAGCATTTTTCCAAGTGTACTCTTAAAAAGTAGAATCATAGAATCATTTAGGTTGGAAAAGAACTCTAAAACCGTCAAGTCCAACCATTAACCCAGCATTGCCAAATCCATCACTAAACCATGTCCCTAAGTGCCACATCTACATGTCTTTCAAATACCTCCAGGGCTGGTCACTCAGCCATTTCCCTGGGAAACCTGTTCCAAAGCTTGACTACCCTTTTGACAAATAATTTTTGTCTAATATCCAATCTAACCCTTTCCTTGCACAACTTGAGGCCATTTCCTCTTGTCCAGTCACTTGTTTACTTAGGAGAAGCGACTGATGCCCACCTTGCTACAACCTCCTTTCAGGTAGCTGTAGAGAGTGATAAGGTCCCCCTGAGCATCTTCATATCCAGGCCAAAAAACTCTAGTTCCTTTAGCTGCTCCTCACAGACTCGTGCTCCAGACTCTTCACTGGCTTTCTTAACGTTTTTCTGGACAAGCTCCAGCACCTCAATGTCTTTTTTGTAGTGAGGGGCCCAAAACTGAACTGAGGATTCAAGGTGCCCTCACTGCTGAGTACAGAGGTGTGGGCATGCAGGTGGCATGGCACCTTGAGATCAGAACATATTTGGCAGAGAGGCCGTGACAGACTGTCTCCTGTGGATGTGGCATGGTGTCTGTGGTTGTACAAGGAGGGTTGGCCCTCAGGCCATTGGGCAGTTAATGTAAACAATATAGTGTGTTATATAGTTGTAGCTGCATAGAGAGGACAGACAGACATCTTGCAGACATCTTATAGACATATTGTTTACATGGTATAGACATGGGGTCTGCTGGAGGTAGGTAGGTTGGCATAGGAAATCTAGAAAGCTTAGATATAGTGAGGATAGCTTAGCTCATCTTAGGGTTAGGCTGTAGAATCTAACCATAGGCATGAGACCGGCTGTGTGTAGTTACTATGTAGATTCTGCGGCATGTAATAAACTTGGCTGATGCATGAACCTCTTTGTGGAGTCAGCGTATTCCCACCGTTAGCTGCTTTGCCCTGTATCAGGGTAACTCGCACCAGCATAATGGTGTCCCGTTATATGGTGGCCCTGTGTGACCTGATACAGAGGGACAATCATTGCCCTAGTCCTGCAGGCCTATCAGCATTTCTGATACAAGCAAGTATCTTGGCCTTCTTGGCCACTTGGGCACACTGCTGGCTCATGTCCAGCCAGCTGCCAATCAGCACCCCAAAGTCATTTTCCACCAGGCAGCTTTCCAGTCACTCTTCCCCAAGACTGTAGCACTGACTGGGGCTGTTGTGACCCAAGGGCAGGCAGGACTTGGCACTTGGACTTGTTGAATCTCACACCACTGACCTCAGCCCATGGATCTAGCCTGTCCAGATCCCTCTGTAGAGCCTTCCTGCCTTCCAGCAGATCAACACTCCCACTCAACTTGGTATCATCTTCAAATTGACTGAGAGGGTGCTCAATTCACTTGTCCAAATCACTGATAAAAATGCTAAGCAGGACTAACCCCAATATTGAGCCTTGGGGATCACCACTACTGACCAGTCATCAGCTGGATTTAACTCCATTCACTGCCACTCTCTGGGCCTGGCCATCCAGCCAGTTTTCTATCCAGTGAACAATTGTATTGAGTTTCTGTGGCCAGGTTTTTGGTAGTGGGGGGGGCATACGGGGGAAGCTTCTTTGAGAAGCTGCTGGAAGCTTCCCCCATTTCCAGCAGAGCCAATGTCAGTTGGCTTCAGGCTGAACCCGCTGCTGGCCAAGGCCAGGCCAATCAGAAGTCATAGTAATGACTGTGAAAACATATTTAAGAAGGGAAAAAAAAAGGTAGAGGGCAGATGAAGATGGCCTCTAGAGAAGCACAGGGTGAGAAGTTGTGAATAACAACAATGTAGACACCAAGGTCGGTGGAGAAGGAGGGGGAGGAGATGCTTCAGGCGCCTACAACCCATGGAGAAGACCATGGTGGAGCAGGCTGTCTCCCTGTAGCCCATGGGACTGGGCTGCATAGGGAGCAGAGATCCACTTGTAGCCCGTGGAGGAGCCCACGCTGGAGCAGGTGGATGCTGGATGGAGACTGTCATATCATGGGAGGCCCATGCCCAGAGTGGGGGCGTGGCAGGGTCCTGCAGCCTGTGGGAAGAGGAGACCATGCTGGAGCAGGATTTCCTGGTAGGACTTGTGACCTGTGTGGGACCCACACTGGAGCAGCCTGTGCCTCAAGGACTGCACCCTATGGAAAAATGACACACATGGCAGCAGTGTCTGAAGAGCTGTTGTCTGTGAGTGGACTCACATTAAAGCAGTTTTATGAAAGACCATTTTCTGTGGGAGAGACCCCACGGGAAAAAGCAGGGGTTGTACTCCTCTCTCTGAGCAGTGGCAGAAACAACATCTGACCATCTCCCTGGGCCTCTGGGGGAAGGAGGTAGATCTTAGAAAGAGGGAGGGTGGGGGGAAAGATGTCTGTAAGATCTATCAAACTTCTCACTCTTAAGCTCTGATTTTGATAATAACAAATTCTTAATATCCCCAGTAGGAGCCTATTTTGCCTGTGAAGTAGTTGGTGAGGAGTTTTCTTGTGGTCCTTATCTTAAAGTTGTGAAGACCCTCTGTTTTTTTTTTTCTCTCCTCTGTCTGTTTGCAGGGAGGAGAGAGAGAGCTGGCTGTGGGTGAGTCCTTGGCATTTAGCCAGGGTCAAACCACTACAACAATGCACCTATCTGAGCCATGAGCAGTCAGTTTCTCCCGGAGTGTTGTGGAAAATGGTGTCAAATGCTTTATCGAGGTGCAGGTAGACACATACACAGTCTTTCTCTCATCCACTAAATGGGTCACTCTGTCCTAGAAGGAAGTTAGTTTAGACAAACAGGACCTGCCTTTTGTAAACTCATGTTGGCTGGGTCTGACTCCCTGGTTGTCCTGTATGTGTCATATGATGGCACTCAGGATGATCTGCTATACGACTTTCCTTGTCACTGAGATCAGGCTGACAGGCCTGTAGTTCTCCAGATCCTCCTTCTGACCTGTACAAGGTGTCACATTTGCCAACCTCCAGTCATCTGGGACCTCTCAGGTTAACCAGGACTGCTGGTAAATGATGGAACGTGGCTTAGAGAACACTTCCACAAGGTCCATTGGTACACTTAGATGGATCCCATTTGCCCCCATAGACATGTGTAGGGTGGCTAGGAAAAGACTGAGGTATTTCTTTGCCTCAGTTTTTTCAGTAAGGCAAGTTGCTCTCTGGGTATCCAGCCCCCCTGAGCTTTAGCCTTTCTAATTTTCTCCCTGCATAACCTCACAACATCTTTGCAGTCCTTCTGAGTTGCTTGCCTCTTCTTCCAATGGTCAAAAACTAACTCCTTTTTTTTCCCCGAGTTCCAATCAAAGCTCTGTTCAGCCAAGTCTACTTCCCTGCCAGCTCGTCTTTTGGCACATGGGGACAACCTGCTCCTGTGCCTTTAAGATTTCCTTCTTGAAGAATATCCAGCCTTCTTGGACCTCTTTGCCCTTCATGACTGTCTCCCAAGGGACTCTGTCAATCTAAACAGGCCAAAGTCTTCCCTCCAGAATTTTAAGGTGCCAGTTCTGGTGGTACCCCTCCTTATTTCTCTGGGAATCAAAAATTCTCGTCACTTCAAGATCACTGTACCCAAGATTCTCATCTGTTGTTACCTGTTTACCAGCACTGTACACCTTCTTTGCCCTTCCTTTTATGATTAACATACCTGTAGAAGTCCTTCCTATTATTTTTTGTGTCCCTTGCCAGGTTCAGTTCCATGAAATCCCCCATGAGAACAAGGGACAGCAATTGCAAGACTTGTCCCAGCTCCTTATAGAAGATTTTGTTTGTCTCTTTGTCCTGGTTGGGTGGGCTGTAATAGACTCCTACCAGGGGAACTGTAGGATGGAGATGATCACATTCTTATTGACAGTATTCAACATATTATGTCACCATTTATGCTTGTTTGAAAATTATTTGAATGACTGTACTCACCACAGAATATGTTTTAGGGACGCAGCATCTTTTAGGTGTTCTTTCCCATGTAGAAGGAACACTGAACCAGAGACATGCTTCTCTCTGGTTCATAGCCCACGAATCTAGAAAACATGGAGTGAAGCAGTTATAGTTTGTGGGCAGCTGCATCATGCTCCTGATTCCTATAATATGTCAAATGAAAAGGTCTGTGACCAGGACAGGCCATGTTGTTGTAGCAGGACCTACGACATGAAATCCTGTCTCCATAGAACAGAACTGCTGTAGGCCTCCTCTGAATGACCTGGATGGAGTCTTAGCGTGTTCCCAAGAAAGAACAGTCAAGCTTGCTTTTATAATTCCCAGAGCCACCAATATCCTCAGCAAAGTCTTTCAGTAACTAAATAGCATCATTATAGAAGAGCCATACATAATTTAAAGCTTGAATTTGCCTTGGTCCAAATTCCAGCAGTTGGAGGTTGTTGTACCTTTCTCTGGCAGACTGCAGAGGTCTTTATTATATTTTTGATTCCTATATAGACAGTGTAGACAGTATATCTACAATATCTACATCCTGTAGTTAGCTAAATGTCATTCTTACAGGGTACTGAGAAGGAAAGAGAGGAAATTCTTAAGTTTTTAAACCCTGAGAAATGTACGGCTTATTTAGTCTTTTGCTCTAGGACATATTTACTACCCTTTATTTATGAGAATCTTCTATTTAACTACCAGGTCTTGTGTACATTCCTTTTCAGCTTGACTAGAAAATCCAATAGGAAATGATAGACCTGTATCTATTATTCACTTTTATTTTATTGGGGGATTTTCTAAGGGCACCCTAATGTACAGACACTATGGAGGCCAAGGACTGAATACACCCTGAATTTGAGATGTTAATAGATTGATTTTATTTTCTTTTTTTTATATAACTGTCAATACTTTAAACCTATTGAATATTCTTTTCTCTTCAAGAGGAACAAAGGACATTCCAACTCTCCCTAAGAAATCAAGGGCTTCCAAAGGAAACAAAGAGATAGACTGTGCAAAATAAAACATCCTCACCTTGCTGCAGCAGGAGAGGCTTAGTGTGTTTGTGTGTAAGGTTGTGCCCTTTTGAGTCGTGTGCATCGTTCCTGCGGCAGTGCTGGCACCACTCATCTTCCCAGATCTGTATGGAGGCACAGGAATGGAGGATAGGAGCTGGTGACAGAGGAGGGGTAAACTCTCTTCCTGCAGCAATGGCAAGGAAGGACAAAACCATCGCCTTGGAACTGCACTCAGTGTCAGGTTTGCTTTTGCTGTATTGGAAATGGAGGCTACACACTGCTTTGAGCTCGGGCTGCTGTGTTAAACCTGTCCTGTCAGCCAGGAGACATCCCCCTTACAGTAGAAAGCATCACACAAGCCTATTGTGGTACCTGCAGTGTTGTATGAGATCCCTATCCCATTCCCACTGTTACATAAAGACTTTCTCTTCCTTTGGTGAGAGAGGGAAAATAGTCCTGTAGCAACAACAGTACAGGGTCATGCCTGACTCTTACAGTGCTTTCCATCTGGAAATCTCAGGTGCCTTACCAGGGTCACCTTCACAGGTAAAACCCAGATTTAATTGGCAGCAACAGTCCTGCATTACTGTTAGTTTTATGACTGATGGTGTTTATTTAATTTCTCATCTATTGTTGGCCTAGGGTTGGATTGCAGTGCAGTAAGTGTGAGCACAGCTATTTATGGATGTAACAGTAAAGCGATTTGTACCCACTCAGTATTTATTTCCAATTACTGCAACATTTTTAACTAGAGCAAATAATTAGAGAGAAAAATAATTAGAAGGAAAAAAACAGTAAAATGAGTTTTCTAGGCCTGTGTCCTTGCATCTAGGTAAAATAAGCCATGTCTGGAGAGAAAAATCTGTGATCAGATTTCCACCAAAGCACAGATAAAGTGAAAAATTGTGAGATAAGTGAGATGCAGCAGGTGCAATGTTGTACATTTCTGCCTATGCTTGGGAAACTGCTGCTGCAGAAGATACATCTGTATTGGAGTCAGAGGTGCGATGGCAGGAGGAGCTCAAACACAGACTTCTGTAGGGGTTGCTGCTCAGATTGCCAGGGACTGGGATACACTTTTGTTCCTGGACTGCATGTTCATGATGATGTTTTGCCAGAGCTAGCTGTTTTGAAGTTGGAATGGGTGTATTTCTGGACACTACAACACTACTTTCATGTTTCTCACAGACATACATACACATGTGCACACGCATGCACACATACATGGACACATATACAGGCAGAGCTTGGATTCAATCCCCCTGCCTGCAGCTAGTGTTCTTTGATTTTGCCAACAGCATCACACATACAGGCTGAGTCGTCATAGCCCTGCTGGCTCATATGCCCAGACTGACTTCACTATGCAAAAGCAGTTATCTATACAATATGGAGTATATTGTTTAAAACCACTCCTGTATTAAAAATCAACAGAGAACTCATTCAGACACCCATCTACACTTGTAGGTGTGGGTTTGGTAGTCTGTTGTCTTGCATCATTTGTAACAGAGCAGAATTATTGCAAGATTCTACTTTTTCATTTCGTTTTGTTGTTTGTTTTTCTTTTTAATACACATCTACATGGAGAGCTGACATTCTCTCTCAGTTCTTCTCCAGTCTGTGGGCTTCCTGGTAGTACACAGCAGTAAATAAGTGTCTGTTGTTCAGATATTATTCACCTTTCCCTTTTGTTCTAGCCAATTTTGTTGATACAGTGTGAGAAAACAACTCAAGAGATAGGGTTATAGTGTTCATTTCTAAGAGCCATAGTTAAGTGTTACGTTTGTACTTCTGACTTGTCTTCTATTGCATAATAAAAAAGTGAAGAAGCCAAGTACTTTGTTATATGAGTAGAAAACACTTGTGCCCACAATTTAACTCTTCAAACAATATGTAGGAATTAAAGCATAATACATGAAGTTTTTCAAATTATTGAAGGCATCGTAGTACGATTGTAGTACGTTGTAGTACTTCCTATAGTTCTGTAGTCCCAGCAAGTTGGTCATTAAATGTATCCTACTGGGTTTTTTAAGTTTAACTGACTTTTCTTTACACAATGATTTGTAGAAGCTTAGCATGCTCAGCCTGCTCACAAATTAGGCAGAATAACTTTGATAGAAACCATGAAGTGGTTTGAGTCTTGGACTGAATGTTCTTACTCTATGTGCCAATAAATACTTTAATCTGTTAAAAATTACTTTAGTTGAGCAAACATTATTAGTGAGCATTTTATGGCCACTGAAGGCATTTTTTCTTTTTTGTCTCCTTAAATATTTCTGTCATGCGGTAAAATTGCATCCTAGCCCTGTGCATAAAATCTGAAGAAATATTCTAGGAGTCAAATGAAATATTCCTGTTGAGAACAGAAAGAGTGGTGGCTGCTTTTCATACAAAATATCTTTTCATTTACGAACGAGAAATGTGGGAAAAAAGAGAAAGCATTTTTTGAACTTCTATCCTGTTGGTACATTGAGTACAACTTTGACACAACTCATCAGAGTAATTTGCTATTTATCATTTAAACCATGACAAAAGTATCTTTAAACTTCTTTTGTGCTCTTATCATTTTTTTAAGGAGCACAATTACACACAAATTGCTTGGTATCTCTGTATCAAGGCTTTGATCTATGGCACTATCAATTGTTGGCTCAGGTACAAGAGACTGTAAAATATACAAAGCTGTCTGCTCTAGACTCCAGTTGAAGTAAAAAAGGAGTCTGTTTATACACAGCCACTCATTAGCTAAGTCAGTCAATATTTACATGTTACAAATATAATGCCTTCTTTATGTTAGATAAATTATTTAATTCAACCTCTATGAAACTTCCTTTCAAGAGAGTAACATTTGCAAATAAATAACTTTTTAGTTCCTCAAATATAATCATAGGCTGAATATGATCCTTTCCTTCCTTTCTTTTTTATCCTGACTACTTGGCCAGCTTTGATAAAACGTTAAGGTGTGTTTTAGAAATAAGACAAAAAGCCATTTATGATGTGTTACCATACAATGTATTTGTTTGAAAATGTCATCAAACTTGGGCAAACAGCTTTTCTGTTGTGTTACGTATATTTTCCAAGTTTGCTGTTAATGCTATATGCTATGGTCTTAGAAAACCATCATCCAAGGATTAAAGTTCAAGCCTATAGAACCTGGCAGTTGCTAGCATCACTAACACCTGTTGTGCTGATAGAAATGCATGTTGATGCATTAGATGACATATGTCTGTTGGTGACTTGTTTCTTAATTAATGCTTACCAACAAATTAGCTCTAGAAGCAACAATGCCTTTTTCCTTTTGTGCCTCACTTTCTGTTAAGACTTCTTGTTGATCTCCCCAGATCTCTGTGTCTTATTATTATTTCAGTGCTTGAAATAACACATGAATGTAGTGATTGCAGATCATTACGACAATAAACAAGACAGTAGCAGCATCTCTCAGAAATGCTCTGAGGGAATGTAGAGGAAAGGATTTCTGATCTTATGTATACAAGAAAATACAGACATTGTTCATGTGTTCATGTGTTTCCAGATACAGAGAGTGTTAAATCTTAAGCTTTAATTAGGTTCCAAATATTCTAAAAAAAAATAGTGTGGCTTTGGGGGTTGGGTTTTTGTTGCGTTAAGGTAAATTCAGATTGCTTTTAGCATGTGACTCAGAATAATTTTTTTTTCCTTTTGTATATGCACATAAATAAAAATATTTTCCTGATATTAAGTATTTCTGGCAATTTTTTTAATAGTCCTGCAATCCTTGTCATCCTTATAACATTTCTGTGGTGAGTTATGTTAGTGACAGTTTTATGTAAGTGTTTCAAGACGTTTCAAAGATGTAAGAATGCAAGTGACGTTATTTGCAGATGTCACCTCTGACAGTTTTAGAATTTTTATGTGTTTCTTCAGTGGCTCTAGTAATGACTGTATCTTCAGCATTATTATACTCAATAGCTGATTGTATACAGCCATTATTTCCTTACTGAAAGTCCTTAGCACTCTGACACTAAAGCTGTATATGTCCTAAATGGATAAATGAAGAGTGTTTAGTATGGGGAATGGAAGCACAGGTTATGTTTCCCAATGCAAACAGGCACACTCTACAAAGAAGAGTAGAACATAAAGCAATCTTTTCCGTTTTGTACCCTTAAAAAAAGGGAGAAAAAAATATTGCTAGTCTTGCCTCATCCTGAATCTTCTATTTCTGAATATTCCTAGAAATTCCACTGATGCCAGTGGTTTATTGACACTCAAAAGATTTATGACCCACCTACTTTTCATTTTCTTTTGCATTTCATCCACTTACTGAAATAGAAGACCAGGAGAAAAGCATAAAATTAAACATATGCAGGTGAATTTTTAAAAGAAGGGATGCAACCAAAAGGGCATGGTTCACTTGACTTAGCATGCTCCTAAGATATCTGAGGGCCTGAGACAAACATCCCTCACAAAGGTTTGCTGCTTCCTAGCAAGCTAAAGGGATCACTTGTGTGACCTGCAAACACAGGGAGTCCTAATGGCTTGGTTATACCCTGGTTCCTCAAGAGTTCATGTCTCTGGTCTGAGTCCCCCCTTCACCAGCCTGCTGTCATCTCTCACAGAGCCCAGACACAGCAGGCAATGCATGGCTATGGTGAAAGGCTATTTGATCCCTATTCATCTTGGAAGGGTGAAGTCAGGCTGGGTGAAGAACCTTTGGGAGACCAAACGAAACAGGATGAGCAAAAAAATCTTGTGTATAGTGAGGGGAAAGGAGGGAAGGAGAGATGGAGGAGGGGATAGGGGAAAGGAGAATTATTTTGAGGCTGTCTGTAAACCTGCAGTCATTTGGTGTTTGAGACTTATCTCCTATCAAAACTGTTGCTTGAAAAAAGAAGGTTATAAACTTTATGTTGGTGTGAGTGAGTACCCTTCTCACTAGAGCACATAGCATTCCCCAGCTCAGATCACAACACCACAAGCATCTCATCCCCCACCTGCATCACGCATGGGCGGAGGTTCTTTTCAACCACCTGAAATCCTCCCCTTCTTTTTGTTTTCTTTGTGGATACTGAGTGCCAATATTTGATTTCAGTCCAGCCTTGGTGTCGAGTGAGCCTCACAGAGGCTGAGTGCAGGAAGCCTGGGCCAGCACAGGGTACTAAACAGGAACATACCTCTCCTCCACTTAAGAGGTCGGAGTGTTGGAGCTGACTCATACCTTGTAGCCATCAGACTCCTGAGGGTTGCAGATACTGTGGAGCCTGTGTACTTGATTTTAAAGTGGGAGAGAGCTGCAAGATCCTCTCTTCACACAGCATTTCTTTCTTGAAGTAGTATTACTGTTGCTCTAAAGAAAGCATGTTCTCATACTAAAGTTTAAACTAAACCTTACTATGTATTATTTATAGAGTAGCTCCCAGGGAATACTTCCTAATTTGAAGAAAAAGCTTGTGGATTTTTCATGGTCAAAAGATTTTCTACTCATTTGACCACCCATTTTCTAGTCATATTTGTCTACTGTGAAATGATTTGTTATTATTAGCATAAAAGCAATCTTTTGTGCTATTGCTCCTTCTGCCTAAAAATGTGAAAGTACACATTTAAGATGTCTTGTGAAGGAAAACAAAATCATCCATTAAGGTCTGTACCTTAGTGATCTTGTGGGATTCAGAACTATGCTGTATGATGAAATGTAATAACATTCTTTATATTTAATTTATGTGAATAAATGTAATTATGTTTCATGCATTACGACTGATTGGTAGCTGGGAGGTTTGGGTTGTTTCTCTCTACCCCTATGTACTGCATATGGTCTGTGAAAGCACAGGAGTATTCTTTTAAGTTGTGTAGACACGATATCAGTGAATCCCCATTCTACCAATTAATCTTACAAAATGTTAATGTAATCCTTTCACAAATATATAAATGCAGTGCCACTATCGGTCTGGCAAATAATAAAAAATATATATCATAGTCTGGGCTTTCCTTTATGTAATTCTTAACAATAATTTAGTCCTTGTCTTCCACTCTGAAGGATTTAAATGAAATGACCTTTATTCTGGTTTTGTTTGCTCTCTATCTACTAAGCAGCTGTAGTGAAGACGAAGACAAACAGTAGATTAACAGTGGTACATTTTATAGGGCTGATTAGTCTTAAAATATGCTCAGTGAAAACAACAAAAAAAAAAACATAAAATGAGGTCTGAGAGAGAGATTTTCACTCTTTTCATTGAAACCGCTGCATTTCTTTCAGTGAGCCACAGATGCTGACTTTTCAATGAAATATTTTCTTGGAGAGTGGTTGTTTTTGCCAGCACAGACTGTATAATATTTCAAAAGGGCAAGGTATGTACTTCAAAAATAATTTTACTTTATTGATTTTTATGATTCAGATGAGAACTTTGTGGGGAGTTAATTAAAAATATTTACTGATATTTCTTAGAATCCATTTTTTGGTGTTTATATATATAATCACCTGTTAAAACCAACATTGGAATTGGTATGGGTGATAGCTATAATGAGCGCAGCTGGCATTCCTGCAATTTATAAGCACTTTGCAGAAATACATCTTTAATATGTACGAAGTGTGTAGAAGAGAAGTGGCTCGAGACAATGGGTGAAGAATATGGTTTATGGCATGGCTTAACAGCACCTGACAACATCCTGCAAATTTTAGGACTGGATGTGAGAAACAGGTTATCCATCAGTCAACGAGGCAAAATGTACTTACCTGATTTGGTATCAGTTAAAGCCACTGCCTGATAAAAGGGTAAAATAATATCTTGAGTGGGATTTTCTGGGAGCACATGGTCTGCTCCCTTTACTCCTTACTGAAGTGGAAGGGAGAGCAAGTTTTCGGATTTAGCCAACTTGCTAAATCATACACATCCCTTTCCTGAAGCACCTAAGCATTCCTTAGATGTCTCGTATCGAAATTCTGACCCATCCTGACCCTGCTTATCAAGCGCTTGTTGTTTTTTAAAAGAATTGAAAGGATTACAGCAGATTAGTTTCTCTACATGGTTCTGTGTGACACCCTATAATAAAAATAAAATAGACATTTTGAAGTAAGTTCTAAGAGTGGGTATGCTGCTGGTATGTTGAATCTCACATTTTGGTACAGTTCAATTAAAATTTTAAATTTTTTTTAATATGTATTTATCAACAGCTAGCTAATTTTTTCCCGATTTTTTCTGGTTCTGGTTTAGTTGTAATGAAATTCACCTCATATCTGGTAAAGTTTTATCATGTGAGAAGACATTTTCCCATCTGATATACAAAATATGTTTGTGTTCAATATAAAATATGCAGAAATACAATTTTCCTGTAGTTCTTATGCCTATTTTGATTTTTAAAACTTATAAATGTTCATGTACTAGCACATTAAATAGTAGTCACAAGGTATTTGGGCATTAAAAAAATCAGTTCCCAAGAAGAACTTTAGTTTTGTATTGTAACTGAAATCACATGATAGTGTTACACACTAAAGTTCTTTGAGGAGACATTAGAGTGTGAGGAAAGGAGATAACATGAAATGGAGGCATAAAGGAAGAAAGTAATTGCTACAAAACTGGGATAAATGCATCAACAAAAGAAAATTCTAAGGAAAAGCCAAGTTTCCAAGCAAGTCATGAACCTTGCCTACTTAGTTAGCAATAATGTTGAGTTTAAAAGAAGAAAACCAGTTTAGACAGTAACTTCAAAGCCTATCTCTCCCATGACAACTGAAAAACAGGGGCCCTTGAGCTGCATGTAGACAACAACAGAACAATAGGATACCAGTTCCCTTTTGAAAAACTAATAAATTGATCCTTTAATTTCTATCTCACCTTTGTTTTTGACTCAGTGACATCTTTCCTTATTTACCATGGATGTTTATCATCCTGAAAAGTTTCAGGTGTTTTTTTTGCCATCAGTAACTATCTTGAGGTCAGGTTGGAAAACAGGAAGCACTCAGGCACAAAATTCAATAGCAAATGTCAAGCCTTGTTTGAATGTGTGTCCAAGGGTGGCTTGGAGGTGAACAGGCTTTGATGGCCACCAGATCTTCTGCTTCCAAAGTACCAGTGCTTCCCCTTTCAGTGCATGACCCATTCTGATGAACCCTGCCAGACAGATGGGCACATCCTGGACTCAACCATGCCCATTCCTATGTGTTTGATGTCTCCCTGGCCTGCAGATCTGGCCTTATGGGAGACCAGTGGCTCAGAGTTTAGTCCTGTATCTCAGTGTTGCACAGATGGTTGTAACAAGCTTTTGCCCTTTTGTATGCCAAACTCCCTTCTCATTTTTTTTCTTTTATAATAAAAGCTCATTTGAACTTTATTTTCATCTCTCCAGTCAAAGAGAACTCCACCTGCTCTAGAGCACTGGGAAGTGGTTTTCATCCTCACTGCCTTCAGTGCCACTGGTCACTGTGTTGTGTTTGCAAGGGGCTCATGATGCTGTGTGTTGTCTTCTTGTATTGAGAGATTTTAGAGATTTCAGAAATTCTGGAAGGGGACTGACTTCTATTTAGAAGTCAAACTGTGGGTTTCAGAGTTGAAATGTTGTCAGTAAGGTCTGAAATCACCTTTGGGGCTTGAGCAGTCGCATGGGAGCTGATGCTTAACCACCTGTCTGAATAGGTGGGACAAGTTACACATAATTTTTGTGTGCTTCAAGTTAAAGAGAATTGAGACAACCCTGGTCTGGAAACTGCACAGCGAGTTTGTCACTTGTGCTCAGACGTGATAATCTCTGCTGAGTTACAGAGACACAGAAGATTTGGCAGTTCTGTCATTTTCCTTGACCTCTGTCTGGGGCAAGTCCCTTTTCTTTCTGTCACTTGTGAATGTTAGATACGGAGAACAACCCTTCTTTTCTTTTTGTTGCCAAGTTATTAATTGATGTTCAGGAGAGGATGGGAGGAAAGAAGCTTTGTCTGGCTCTGAAAAGCACCAGATGTGCTTTTTTGAATTGAGGAGAGGAATTAATTAAAATGAGGTAATAATATTAATCTGTCGACTGCAGTTAAGATTGGCTGTAACAGGAGGGGGAGCTCTCTGCGCATCAGGCAGGGGAAAGGGGGTTGGTGGGGAGCTCAGCCCTCCCAAACCAGAGAAGAGCTGGGGACCCTCTTGCGACGCAGCAGGAATGGGGGAGGGATGTCTTGTCACCCCCTTCACCGAAATACCTGCGTGACTCCTCTGGGCTTCTGCCGAACTCAACCCAAAGACAGAAGCAGGAATGAATATTCAGTGATGAATGCGGGTGGAAATGCTGACGGGAAGAATGAAGTACAAATTAAGAAGCACTGGGATTCTTCTTAAAGTGTGTCTGTTTTGATTGCTTTTTCTGTAGATTTTTGCTGTGTATTATATTGTTTAGCAGAGCAAAAGAAAAACAGAATACATGTTTACTGTGTACTAAGCTGTAAGTACCTTTTTCAGACATCAGTAATCATCCTTTCCAGCTGAGAAGGCAATACACTTGCAATAGAGCTCTCCAAAAAACAGCAATTGTCCTATATTAGTGTTTCTGAAGCTATCCCTTACAGAAAAGCTCTCCTGAATTTAATAAGGGTAAAATGAACTGGGCTATATAGTAATTTCATAGAATTAAAAGAGAATTAGGAATTTAGCAGGAATTATACCTCTGCCATAGATGAGGCTGGCATTAGCTGATGCGAGGCTGTGTGCAGACCTGCCTTGGCCATGTGAGTAAATAATGTATGCATGTATGTGAGTGTGATACGTCCTGTTTTACTACCCATTCTCAGAGGTATTTGTATGCATATTTCTGGAGGTGCTGGGCATATGTCCAGAGCACCTCAGAGCAGAGGAATGCAGAAAGGCAGGATTGTTGCTGTGTCCAGCAAGCACTTATGGAACGTGGGGCCAGCTGGAGTCCAAGGCAAACTCTAAGTAAGAGAGTCACTGTACTTCAATGTTCCTTGACAAATTGTATGAAGGCTACTAATTTCTCTAGCTTTTAAAAATGATTTCTGAAACAACTGGAAATGACAAGGCATTTGGGGAGGTAATACCCAGAAGTCATTGTGGCACAGATGCCCAAGTATTTTGTTATTTTGAAATCCTCACTCTCAAGGTTTAAAAGCACACATATGGCACATTGATATGACAATTTTTTCCCAAAGGATAAACCATTTTTTTGTCACACATAATAGTTATTAAAAAGTTTCATATTCATGGCAATTTTTTTTCATCTTCACCTCAATTATTTTGGTATTAGTCAAAGAGCTACTCCTTGGATTATGTGTTTAAATAGATTCCCCTGCAAGGAAATCTCCATTTCCTACCCTTTCTTTTTAGATTCCCAATCTGACACATAGAGGATCTGAGCACTTGAGAGGCAAAAACTTCTTTCAGATGCTATGTGTCCCACCAGCAGTCCCCAGTGCAGAAGGTATATGAGGTATGGGATAGTCCCAGTGTGCTGGACTCAATAACCAGTCCAAACAAAAGAATTTCATTGAATAAGAAAGGTGAAAAAGCCATTCTCATTTTACAGACTTGAAAGAGGAAAATATATGTCAACATGAATTACAACCCTAATTAAGCCACTCTGCATTTTTTCAACTGCCTGTGCTAGCAGTTGTAAACTTCTCCTCACTCTAGATATGTGAGATATTGGGCAGCTGAAAGTCACAGCATGTGAACCTCAGTGACATCCATAGCAGGTTGAGTGCAGGTTCTGGCCTTGCCAGCTTTACAGCGTTATCTGTAACACTCATTTTCACTTGCCTTCTTTAAGACTCTTGAGTTTTATTGATAAAATAGTGTTGGTTTTGCCTGACAGTTCATGGAACTTTGGTGACATCCAGTGACAGGTTCTTCTGAAAAGTGTTTTTTCTTCCTGGGATGACCAGAGAGAAATGCTGGTACCCTGCTGGTTTCTCTTAATGGGATCAGCAGATGAATTTGAACACAGGCTGAAAATTAGACTATCAAACCATATACTGTTGATGGTTTTAAGGCAATTGGGATTTACTTTAGGTTTGTTTTCAATATTTAACCTGTAAATTGCTGTTGAAAAGGTGTTGATTAATCACAGTTTACAGCCAATATCTTGTCTGCCAATCAATTTAAAGAAGCTAAAGCTCTTTGAAGAACTTTCTCAGGATTTCTCCCCTCATTTTCCTGAGATGTTTCTTAAAGAAATTATCTGAATGTCTAAGACAAACCTGTGAATAGTGTCTGATGTTTTACTATTTTTTTTCAAACAGTTTAATTAATATTGGAGCAAAACCTCATTTTGTGGGGAAAAAGAAAGAAAATCAGCGATTACATACTCTGATGATTGCATAAAATGTAATAAACTGTGGTATCTTACTTAAAATGTAGCCATTCATAGATTAAATTTTAAAAACCAAATGATTGCATTCAACTCCTACAGTGTAGTGTTTTAAGCTAAATAGAATTTGAGGTTAAATGACATTGCAAGCTGGAGAAATGGATATTTAAAAACTATATTCAAGCTAAATTGCCAAATGGTTACCTTTGTATAGTAACATACAAATCATGGTAATTGTTCTTCTAATAAATATAATTTCTATAGCATTTTCTTTGATTATTCAGTTAACCGCCAGTGCTGTTTTACCTCTTTATAATAATGCATGCTTTCTTTTTAAAAAAAAAATAAAGAAGAAAAAAAAAAAAAGAACTTGGTTATTTCTTTGGTCAGGGCCTATTTGCTCCTTTTTTATGTGAGATTTTCAATACCCGGCAATGATGCCGAGCAAAAAAGGTCCATCCACTTCACTTGTGATGCCTCGTGCATTACCTAAAGCACAACAGAACAATGGCAGACAACAGAGCCTTTCTCCCCACTAACAATGCAGTCACCATGACAACCAGCAGAAGAACGTTTGGCCAGGAAAAGCTGGGAGCTTGGCGGACCAGCCTAATCAAAAAATGGAATAACATGACAACAATTACACTGATGAGTGAGAGGGAAGCTACAGATGCATTCAGACACCTATGGCACTGCCGGCTGGATGCATTCAGCATTATTTTTTGTTTTGTTTTGTTTAGTGTCTTCTGTTTTTTAAGAGCTGGTAAATAGACAAGATCGAATTGTGTAACAGAATGTCAGTGCTCTAGTTAAACTGAAAATTCCTTTTCTTTTGCTATGCTACTTCAAGCACACTGAAGAGGCTTTAGGAGAGATGAGGTTTTGAAGTGAAATATGTAATAGATACGATATGAGTGTCACAAGGCAACTTTATTTAGCTTTAAAAATGTAAACTTGGATTTTCAGATGTGTGGATGCAAATATGACCGGATTGTGTTATGAATAATCGGCCTCATCTTTCACTTCAATTTCAGAAAACTGGACACGTCAAGCATTGATTAGAAGTCATGACCTGTTGTTTTTAAACTAGCCCCTTCTGCATATTAATATTCACTCTAATATTTATCATGGCATTTTGTGCAGAACTCTCGGTCCAGAGAAACTTGAACTGCAACTGTACATGTGCCACAAATCAAGCAACAGTCATAACGATGTACTTCTCTGAAACACACGAAATTTAGTGTTGTGCTAATAGCCTCCTATTATAAGCTCCCTTCTACCAATTGTATGGTAGAAGTTCTGGTATTTTCTTTATGGGAAAGGAGTGAAAGGAATTTTTGCTGCTGTTACTGAGAAATGAGTTTGTGATTTCTACTGTTGGGAGCAAGTTATACATTATCGGGAAGGGAATAGAGAGGGGAAGCTGGTTTTTAAAATGCTGAGGAATTTGGGTATAGCCAGGAGGTATTTTAACAGTTTGAAAACAGCACAAAACCCTGGACATTTCTTTGTGTTTTATCTGATAATGGCATTGTGGAGCCATTCAGCCAGTTTTTTCCATATTATCCACTGTCATAGCCAAAACTACCTCTATTCCCCATACTGCCTCCTTTCATGCCCTTGCTGGGTCCTGGCCAAATCTTGCAGTCAGCTTTAGATAAGCTATCATGTGGAATTAATAATTATTTTATTGCATAATTAAAATCACTGTCTAAAAAAATGCTCAGGAAAACCCTTCAAGCCATTTGAACTTGACTGATTGTGTAAAGAAGCCTTCAGCCATTGCAAGGAGATAGGCCAGGGGTTCTCCTACCAACTACAAATCTTTGCTTGGCACAGTCATCAGCATTTATCGCTGATCCTCCACTACATGAGACAGAGAGATTGCTGCGTGCTAGGCATGGGCCATGCACAGCTCAACAAACTGAGGGTAGAATATAAGCTGACAGCAAAGCCAAGCAGTGCTGTACATGCAGTGATCATCACACACTAGCATCATCTCCTTATGTTAGCAGTACAAGAGATTTTAGACTGCTAACTTCTACTACTCTCCCACTAAATTCTTCCCTCCTGCTTGCCCACCAGGTTCCTAGCACAAATTTCATATCTGAATTCAGTACTCAGCTAGAGATAGCTCCATAGACATCCTTAACCCCCTATGCTTCTTGTTTTGTACAAAATTCTTTCCCTCCTGTCCTCTGAGATGACTGCATTTATTCAGACACTGATCATTTCCAGCCTACCATCACCACTGAAAACACCTTAAGTGTAGCTGAACTTAGGCTTTCTGGAATTAAAGTTCCCCAACCAGCACTGAGCTCATCTCTCAACAAAAAAGCACTAGAGCCCATCCTACTCATCTTGGACCTGTAGCTACCAGTACTAAGAAGTGGGACAGAGGCAGATTAGGTTAGATTGCTTGCTGGACACCATTTATATTAAATTGAATGGGATGTTAGAGAGATTAGAGGAAGTCTAGGTGATGGTAAAATTTAGCAGAAACCTTAGGAATAAGATAGAAAGTAGGGAAACTGGAGAGAATAGAAATTGTGTTGAAGACAAGCTTAGGTCAGCAATACGTCGGCATGCCTCCTTGCTCTACTTCTCACTCTCCAACCCACTAAATATCCTCAGGATCCATGAGGGGAAGCACAGAAAGAAGATACATCATAGGAAAGTGGGCCTTCTTTCTCCTAGAAGTGGGGCAGCAAAGCCTCCACCTGCCTGTGCATGGCCTCTGAGGTAACTTGAAAGGGCTAATATATATAAGGGGTGGACTATTTGCTTTAAAAAACTAGCTCTGTAAAAGAACTGTAAAGGTATAGACAGGTCCCTGCTCAGGAGATGGGCGGCTCAGAGAAGAAGACCTCAAGGTGTGCATAGTAACATCTCAAGAGAATGTGACAACATGTGCTGGTACATCAAGTCAAAAAAAATAAGAGAGATCTTACAAATACAAGTATTGAAGTCATGCAGAAGGAGCAAATTACAAGGAAACGGGACTTGTGGTTCCCTTACTTGTGGTTCCCTTGTGGTACCCTGAGAAAGCAGAGAACNGGAGAGGAGAGGAGAGGAGAGGCCAAACAAGAGAAGATGAGGGGGCACTGCATTAAGGTCCTGGGTAGAAGACACCAATACAGCAAGGTGCGTTCAGAGCCTGGCAGACAGGAATAAGGAATAGGGAANTCCATCCACTTCACTTGTGATGCCTCGTGCATTACCTAAAGCACAACAGAACAATGGCAGACAACAGAGCCTTTCTCCCCACTAACAATGCAGTCACCATGACAACCAGCAGAAGAACGTTTGGCCAGGAAAAGCTGGGAGCTTGGCGGACCAGCCTAATCAAAAAATGGAATAACATGACAACAATTACACTGATGAGTGAGAGGGAAGCTACAGATGCATTCAGACACCTATGGCACTGCCGGCTGGATGCATTCAGCATTATTTTTTGTTTTGTTTTGTTTAGTGTCTTCTGTTTTTTAAGAGCTGGTAAATAGACAAGATCGAATTGTGTAACAGAATGTCAGTGCTCTAGTTAAACTGAAAATTCCTTTTCTTTTGCTATGCTACTTCAAGCACACTGAAGAGGCTTTAGGAGAGATGAGGTTTTGAAGTGAAATATGTAATAGATACGATATGAGTGTCACAAGGCAACTTTATTTAGCTTTAAAAATGTAAACTTGGATTTTCAGATGTGTGGATGCAAATATGACCGGATTGTGTTATGAATAATCGGCCTCATCTTTCACTTCAATTTCAGAAAACTGGACACGTCAAGCATTGATTAGAAGTCATGACCTGTTGTTTTTAAACTAGCCCCTTCTGCATATTAATATTCACTCTAATATTTATCATGGCATTTTGTGCAGAACTCTCGGTCCAGAGAAACTTGAACTGCAACTGTACATGTGCCACAAATCAAGCAACAGTCATAACGATGTACTTCTCTGAAACACACGAAATTTAGTGTTGTGCTAATAGCCTCCTATTATAAGCTCCCTTCTACCAATTGTATGGTAGAAGTTCTGGTATTTTCTTTATGGGAAAGGGGTGAAAGGAATTTTTGCTGCTGTTACTGAGAAATGAGTTTGTGATTTCTACTGTTGGGAGCAAGTTATACATTATCGGGAAGGGAATAGAGAGGGGAAGCTGGTTTTTAAAATGCTGAGGAATTTGGGTATAGCCAGGAGGTATTTTAACAGTTTGAAAACAGCACAAAACCCTGGACATTTCTTTGTGTTTTATCTGATAATGGCATTGTGGAGCCATTCAGCCAGTTTTTTCCATATTATCCACTGTCATAGCCAAAACTACCTCTATTCCCCATACTGCCTCCTTTCATGCCCTTGCTGGGTCCTGGCCAAATCTTGCAGTCAGCTTTAGATAAGCTATCATGTGGAATTAATAATTATTTTATTGCATAATTAAAATCACTGTCTAAAAAAATGCTCAGGAAAACCCTTCAAGCCATTTGAACTTGACTGATTGTGTAAAGAAGCCTTCAGCCATTGCAAGGAGATAGGCCAGGGGTTCTCCTACCAACTACAAATCTTTGCTTGGCACAGTCATCAGCATTTATCGCTGATCCTCCACTACATGAGACAGAGAGATTGCTGCGTGCTAGGCATGGGCCATGCACAGCTCAACAAACTGAGGGTAGAATATAAGCTGACAGCAAAGCCAAGCAGTGCTGTACATGCAGTGATCATCACACACTAGCATCATCTCCTTATGTTAGCAGTACAAGAGATTTTAGACTGCTAACTTCTACTACTCTCCCACTAAATTCTTCCCTCCTGCTTGCCCACCAGGTTCCTAGCACAAACTTCATATCTGAATTCAGTACTCAGCTAGAGATAGCTCCATAGACATCCTTAACCCCCTATGCTTCTTGTTTTGTACAAAATTCTTTCCCTCCTGTCCTCTGAGATGACTGCATTTATTCAGACACTGATCATTTCCAGCCTACCATCACCACTGAAAACACCTTAAGTGTAGCTGAACTTAGGCTTTCTGGAATTAAAGTTCCCCAACCAGCACTGAGCTCATCTCTCAACAAAAAAGCACTAGAGCCCATCCTACTCATCTTGGACCTGTAGCTACCAGTACTAAGAAGTGGGACAGAGGCAGATTAGGTTAGATTGCTTGCTGGACACCATTTATATTAAATTGAATGGGATGTTAGAGAGATTAGAGGAAGTCTAGGTGATGGTAAAATTTAGCAGAAACCTTAGGAATAAGATAGAAAGTAGGGAAACTGGAGAGAATAGAAATTGTGTTGAAGACAAGCTTAGGTCAGCAATACGTCGGCATGCCTCCTTGCTCTACTTCTCACTCTCCAACCCACTAAATATCCTCAGGATCCATGAGGGGAAGCACAGAAAGAAGATACATCATAGGAAAGTGGGCCTTCTTTCTCCTAGAAGTGGGGCAGCAAAGCCTCCACCTGCCTGTGCATGGCCTCTGAGGTAACTTGAAAGGGCTAATATATATAAGGGGTGGACTATTTGCTTTAAAAAACTAGCTCTGTAAAAGAACTGTAAAGGTATAGACAGGTCCCTGCTCAGGAGATGGGCGGCTCAGAGAAGAAGACCTCAAGGTGTGCATAGTAACATCTCAAGAGAATGTGACAACATGTGCTGGTACATCAAGTCAAAAAAAATAAGAGAGATCTTACAAATACAAGTATTGAAGTCATGCAGAAGGAGCAAATTACAAGGAAACGGGACTTGTGGTTCCCTTACTTGTGGTTCCCTTGTGGTACCCTGAGAAAGCAGAGAACGAATCAGGAGCTGATAGAGGTAGCTGCAGCCATGCTGAACCTGAGTAGAGAGGCTAACATTGTAATACATCTGCTCTTGAGGTGGAACCACTCACTGGTCTGGCCTCTTGTTTCCTTTACTCTCCCAGTGAAGAAAGGAATGGGGAGACAGTGGGCTCTGTGTGTATGCCATGCTGGTTTGGTGTGCCACTTACGCAAAACATTGTTTTTATTAGCTCTGCAGAGCATGACTGATACTTTGGACTTTACACATCATTAAAGGAAAAATTACATATAGTAATTTGAAAGGCTGATTCTGGAGGAATTCTGTCAATAACATGGAACCAGTCCAAAAGTGTTTTGATTACCCAATTGCATTTTCACTTTATCCACCTGGAGGAGAGGAGAGGAGAGGAG
>WEIV01008635.1:96334-142392 GCA_013390005.1 Calyptomena viridis | reverse complement strand
CCAGCAGCCTCTCTTTTGGACATGACTTGCCTATTTACTTTAAGTAAACAAGCATTTTTATTGCTTGCATACGTACACAACCCAAGGAGATGCTTCATAGCCAAAAACAAAAAACAAAAACCAAAACCAAGTATGTATAATTTTTACATGCTACAGAGGTCAGTCTACTACTGGTCTGTCCTAGCCTGGCACAATTTTTTCTGTTTAGATACAGGTGTTATACTTGCTCTTTTTCAGTCACTCAGTCCCTCTCCGACTTGTTAGATTTTTATTTTTTCCTTTCTATAAGGCTCACAATTTCATATGTCAGTCCTTTCAGTAGTTTGGGATGAAGGTTATCTACTGTACCTTCCTTGAACACATTGAATTCTTTGAAATATTCTCTCAGCTGAGATAGATAATTATATTCTAACCATTTCTAGATACTTTTCTCATTACTCAAGGTGCTTTTATTCCCAACTTCTACTTTGTTATACTACATAAAACCTAATATAAAATAATAATATAATTTGGGGACCATACAGATGTTACTTTTAACCTCCTCCCCCTTTCTTTGTTCTTTCTTCTCATTTTATTGTTGAGAACAGGGAACATTTCGATAGTTTCCACTTCCTTTGGAAAACCATTTTGGGTAAAACCCTTATTTTGGCCTTCCCATTACTTCAACATCATGAGAATATTTGCTTTCTCTTTAATAATTGTAAATAAGAGTTTTCCAAAACATACTGTTTGGTCATACCTGATTTTACTGAGCATTTTTAACAACGTGTATATTTTTTAATATGGTATAATCTTTAAATTGTTGTGGAGGCTTACAGGGTTCAAATATCTCATTTCTTTTTAATTTCTCTTTCCCTTATATTTAAAAGTCATGATAACGGATAACTTCTGTAAACTCAAGAAGAAACATTTGGTTTAAGTTAGAAATAGAAGGTTGATTAGTATGTTAGTGAAACAAATGGTAATGTTTACATAGTTTATTTATTCTTTTACTTCAAGTTTTACTTCCTACTTTTTATGTTTATTCTTTCCATATAGTAGACATATTCTGATCTGAGTTACATTTTTAGGCTTATGATATTAGATGTGATAATCTTTAGGAATGACTCAATGTACTACCCTTCACCACGAGTTGTTCAAGGCTATTTTTATGCACTAGCACACTTTTAGCAAGGGAACAATCTGCACGCAAAGCTACTTGGAGTACTGCAAAGCTCTTTCTTCTCCCCCTCTGCTCCTCTTTGTTCTCTGCCCCCACTGACAGCACAATGATCCAGGAAGGTTTTTTACTCTTTTGTACTGTCCTACTCCATTTCCATCCTTAGGACAAAATGCAGGAAGAACTCGCCAAACTGAAATTGGCAGGGGTAACATATCATATCACAATACGAGTCTCCATTCATCTACTGATAATTGCTTGAAAATTGCATTGCATTTTCAGGGTTGAGTTGTTTGGGTTTTTTAACTTTCTGCCCCTCTTACATATTCTTCCTGCCCTGCCCTGACAACTGATCACTTCCTTGTCCAAGGCTCCTCACTTTTCTTTCCATTGAGCCTCCTGTAACTAACGTACCCATAAATAAAGTTATGCCCCTTGCAGTCTGACCCAGACAGTCTAGCTGAAATAAAATCTAAGCCAGCCTTACCTAAGGAGTTTTTTCTGTGCAAACTGCTAAGAGATCTCTATTACTGAGGGCTAGCAGTAAAGTTGTTCCTGCTCCTAAATGTGCAACAACATTTTCAAAGTTTTGAGTCATTGTACCCAGAAGAAATACCCTTTATATTCAGAGGATAAGTTTTCTGGAGGAAAGACAAGCCAGTAGTCTTACACAGGATGAGGAAGGCTGGCAAGCAAACCAAGCCTACATCTGAGAAGTAGTTGAAATGCAACAGCAGGAAAAGGCTGGGAACTTGATACAGCCTTTACAGTTTTGTTTTCTGATGTTCAGCTGACAGAAACAGTTGCTCCTTCTCCAGGGACTAGAGGCAGCAAGTTCCACACTTCTGTGAACAGCCAGCAGCAGGAGTGGTTCTTCTGACACATGCTCTGAACAGAGGAGTGGGTTCCTAAGAGGGGTCTTGCTGAATCAGCAGAGGTGAACTCTGGGCTACAGGGACATTGGAAACTAGAGCAGAACACAGTCCTGAGACTTTCCTCAGTAGCACCAAGTGAGTACTGAACCATAAAAAGGATCAGCTCAAGTAATAAGTGTGATGCTGTGGTCCCCAGGACCATGATGTGGGTCCCCAGGCTTGGTCAGTTTCTGTTAGGAGGAGCTCAGCAAATATGCTGTGCCTTGAGTAAGGGACAGCCCAGCTCACACCTTCAGGTGAAAAGAAGTATGTGAGATGAAGATTTTGCCAGGAGTTGTTATTTCTGTTCTAGGTCTAATTCCTGTGCACTGTGTATATGTAATGACCCACAATTGTAAATGTGTCATCTTTTTTTTTAAGAGAAACATGGATTCAGTGATTCTGAAACAGATCTCAGTTGTTTTAGACATTATAGTGTTTTATTTGAGTAATAACAGAGCAGAAATGGCTTTGTTCCCTCTTAGTTCTTTCAAGATCTTCTAATCTAACTTCAGTCCTCAGCACCTCACTAAAAGCACATGTGACTTCTGCTTGACCGAATGCTGGAAAACTTCATTATTGCCCTTTTTCTGCCGTTGTAATTGCCTCCCCCTTCAGCTCCAGAAGCTGTCATTTGTCTCCTAAGTCTCCAGCAGTTCATATGAAGAATTGTTCTGACACATTTGGATGAGGTTATTTTGGGGTATCGATTTTTGTTTGTTATGGTTTGGTTTGGGGTTTTTTGTTTGTTTTGGGTTTTTTTGTTTCGGGGTGTTGGGGTTTTTTTGAGGTCTCATAAACTTTTATGTCAGCCCTTATGCTTCTCTCTCACAGACAGACATTCCCCTGACAGACGTTAAAGACGCTTTCATCACAACTGCCTGCAGGCTGCTGTGGCTAATAAATGCTAGGAAGGAGTGAGTCACAATGGCACCAGAAACCAAGTGACACACAAACTCCTTTTAAGCAATGTATGGTCATTGTCTTAAGGAACTAAACAAACAGACTAACTAAACAAATTTAAAAAACCTTCTTTTTGTGGACTATAACAATAATTGATGTCTTGGCAACAACAAACAAAAATTGGAGTTTTCTCCAATTTTTTTTTTTTAATTGAAATAAAAAAATACACTGAGATCAATGGTTTAAATCAGACTCTTACAGAAGATAAATTTTTTCTCAGTGCAGAACTGGGAGTATTTCTCTCCAAAACACATAAAATCTTACATAAAAATCTCACAGAAAATCTCATGCAACAAAACAGCAATTTGAACTGCGAATTGTTTCCCAATATCTGGCTATAGAGACATATATTCACTGATTTTGCATTCTTAAATTGAAGTTAAAAAAGACGAATAAAGAACTAATATCTAAATGGATATCAGTGGCAAATAGGATTATTTAAGGAGACTCATCTCCTAGGTGGATAAAAATAAGATATTCAGGTAATTTTCAAAATGCAAAGCTATCTTATACAATGGAGACAGCTAAAAAGTACCATTTGCTAGCCTGCAGAGAATGATTTGTAGTCATCAGGATCCTGCAGGTAATTGAGGATATCTGCATTGGCATATTCTGCACTACTGCAAGAATATTACTGTAGTGAAACGATGCGCATGTATGAATGTAATTGCCCCCTAGTGCATAGCCCTGGAACTGATCCCAGCTGTGACATAGGACCCACTGCTCAAGAAAGGAAAAAGATCCTGGAAAAAAGTTTGAAACAGGGGGAGGCAAAATCAAACTCTAGTGGCGTCGGGAGGCTGAGTAGGCATGGATGTGATAAGGAGGGGAATCCAGTGTGCAGCAAAACCATCCTGTCATCTGAACTAACACACGGTAAGTGGGGATGACTGGGGGATTTGCTCCAAACTCAAATGCTAACACAAACATGTCCATTAGGAGCCTAAATAACCACGGACCTCTTGTTCTGCATCACTTCCAGTTGTTTGCACAGGGTCATGTTTCCGGGAGGCTCAGGGTGAAATTCCAAAATTTTCAGTAAAATCTAATATTTCTGTTACTGTGGACAAAAAATTAAATGTTCTGAAGGTGCTAATTCTTTCCCCAGATGTGCAGGAAAATGAGCTCTGCATTCTACATGCAAATCACAAGCAAAATCCTCTCTGTGCTAGTAAGCAAACCTTCAATGAAAGTTCATAAGTGAGTCATTCCCCCAGACCCCACGCTGGATATTTCCTTTGTGTTTCTACTCACTATGTGAGATGTAGTGATATTGCACAGTGAAATATCTTGACTCTTTATGTGACTTAATTAATTGCCAACTTGTCCAGTTCACATACATGTCTCACTAGCAGTTTGTTCACAAATATGAGCCCTCTGTTGGTCCTGTTACTGTGTCTGGTGTTCCTCACTACACTTCCCTAGAACAAGCGGAGTTCAAGTTGTCGAATTTTCTTAAGATCTTTGTAGTGTGGGATAAAGTCTGGATTCCTTTCAAGTCTATCCTACTGACTTTCACAGAATTTTGGCCATATTGATTTCAGTATATATCATCTCTTCACTATTTGTCTTTGTATAAGACCTCATCAAAGTTTTAAATCTGCAGAGCTGTATCTGAGAGTTTGCACTCTTAATAAAAAGATCTACATATTTTCTAGTCATCATCTTAAAAGAAAAAAGTCATTTTCTGCAGATAATTTTCCCATTTTTTGCACCATTGCCCTTCCTTTCAGAAATAATAAATACATTTCCAATGCTGTAGACCCTTTACAGAATAGCACCTAAGAAATGGTCTCTGTAACCAGACATTTTCAGCAAAACTGTGTTGCTACATTTGAATTTCCAAAAGTCAGTAGTCAGCGAGTTAGTAGAGTTCTATTAGAGTTGTGATGCATGAACTGCACATTGTTATGGTAATGACATTTTTCTTTCTTCCCTTTGAAGTAGCAGAGTAAATACAAAGAGTATCACATTGATCTTGGAATGGTGACTCCTTTGCCTCCACTCTGCAAAACTGTGCAGTAATCAGAATTACATATGAAAAAAATTAAAACATTATATAGCTCAATCAGTGTTTCTGCTAGCTTAACAAAGGTCAAAACTAAACCAAAGCACCTGTAAGCATTAACTGCAAAGTAAGTGAAGGGAAATATAAATAATACTTTACCTGGCCATCAGCCATGACACCCAGAAAGCTGTTCTTCTCATTCGAGGATGGCATTGGGGCAGGATCCAGATCAGCACAACTATGCTTTGGAAGCATCATGATAGTTTACAATGGCAGTAAAAATACAATATTTTTTCTTCATATAGTCATCATAAAATATTACAGCTGACCAGATGGTGGAGCAATTACATTTCCATAGTTCTAAATGGCTATTTAGCTTATCCACTTGTGAACTGTTAATTAAATTGGAAAAGATATCATTTACATTTAAAGGAAAGACATAACTACAGAGGAAATACCTAAAAGAAGACTCAAAAATTTTATTAAATCAGAGATCCATTTCCTTCACCTCCCCACCCAAACTAATAATGAATAAACAAAAAGTCTAATAGGGCTGTGGCATAAACAGATGAAAGACAGGAAACTGAGGAAGCTGAATTGTGCTGAGAGCACGTGTGCAACCCATCAGTTGTTTGCTGTGAAAGATCCGAACCCCTCCAGCTATATGGGTAAACACATGCTGCACTAAGGATCCCTCTCACACACACAGAAGGATGAGTTGCTATGTGAAAATAACCCCCTCCTCCAGAACCAGACAGCACTGACAAAACACTCCATGTGTTAGGTCATGTTAGTATAGTTGTTAGTCTTAATGCAGCTGCAACACAGTTTGTGGGTTCAGCTTTATGCAATAGCTAATCAATGTGCCATTAAATTCTATTACAAACTAATGTTTAATTTGGCCAAACAGATATCCAATTCAAAATCCTTATCAGTTAGGGTGATGACATACTCCTATATTGTTACAAGAAAATTTTTGCACTATTGCCTTAATACGGGTACACAGGAGTTAATTCAATAACAAACAAAGGAGTCTTAGGGCTGAAGTGAATAAGGAAGGGCAGATTTTTAGGAAAAAGCAGTATCTTTTACTGGAAAAATCTAAGTTTAATGGAAAAAGAACAGACAATACTTCTTTATGACTGAAACAGATGAGAGCAGAGAAGAGT
This sequence comes from Calyptomena viridis, assembly GCA_013390005.1. NCBI lineage: Eukaryota > Metazoa > Chordata > Aves > Passeriformes > Eurylaimidae > Calyptomena > Calyptomena viridis. The sequence continues at coordinate 136,179 of WEIV01008635.1, read as the reverse complement.
TTAATGTAGCTCAATGCATTTCTTTAAACCTCTCTGTTTAGTTAATTCAGCTTTCCTGAGTGTCTCTGCACAGACTAAACCTCAGGCTTCTCAGGACACAACTGTGAAGTGTTGGGAGTGTTCAGCTCCCACCCAGCCACCAGATTTGAGTCTTTGAGTCTCAGCCCTTCTGTGGTATCACTCCTTTGAAAGGGTAAGGCACAGATTCCTCACTGTCTCTGTCCCACGACCATGGCGTGCCCTGTGGTACCAGATGGCAAGGAGGATGTACATGTTCACTGCTGTAGGGTGTGCTATGCCCTGTCTCCCTTTCCCCTCTCCTGGTGAATCATGATCCTAATTCTGCTGGACACCCGCAACTGCCCTAAGCCTGTTTGGTCTTCTCTTTGCCCGCAGAACAGTCTGCTTTTATTGTCCATGAGGTTAAAAATATGCAAACCAGCTTGATTGAGAAAATATAAATAAAAAAAAAAAGGGAAGAGAGACCTATGTCTCATCTACCATACAATGACTTGAGGCACCAGAAGAGCTCTGTTGTTAATACGACCTTGGTAGTCTGGGTTTGTGGAAACAAAGAAGACTTCAATAGCTAGAGTTTGATGTAATTTGAAAAAAGTTAATGTACTAAATGATTTTATAGTCTATCAGCCGGGGACATTCAATACACATTACTGATCATTTCTGTCCATTTGATTTGTCAGTAGCTTTTAAGTCTTCCTCCTGTTAAATGTAAAATATTTTGAGGCCTGCAGGAGAAGGGACCCAGACACATCTATACTATAGTAGCTGCAACACTGACGTTTAGGAGGAATCATCTTAGCATGTAATTCACAATTTTTCTTCTCTAAAGGATTTCTGAAGTATCTCCTGTTAAAGCACCTTATGACAGTACCTTAAAATATATGAAATTACATGTTAGAAACAATACTCCTATCCAATATGGAGTATCTATAACTTAAATTCTTTTGTGAAGACTGCCCTTTAGGGCTTGTCCCCTCTTTCCAATGGGAAGCTCACAGCTTCTTACCTGCCCTTGCTTCAGACCCCCAGGCTCTGCTGCTCCATTGCTCTCACGAAGCATCCATCCTGCAGCTGGCTGGAGGAGACATGGCAGCATGGCCCTTCTTGGTCCAGTGAGCAAGAACACTGCTCTTCTAAAGGACAGGCATGATACTTGACTACCTGGCAATATCCAAGGCAGTAATTTATGGTAAATAAAATTACAAACGATCAGCCAAAGCAACTTGTTTTTTTCCCTGCTGTGGCAATTTCTAGATATAGACCTAGAGCAAGAATTCCTCTTCACAGCTCCTGGCTCCTCAGCTAAAAACTCACTAAGGTGATTTCCTGATAATTCCTTGGACTTTCTTTGTCATTTCCTGGCTCCTCTATCCATTCCTTTTAATGCTATGGTTGTTCTATAAAAGTATCTCAAGTAGTTTAAACTCTGCCATGGATGGCACTACCAGCACATAGTGGACCAGCACCCACATTCATATCCAAAGTCCTGGATAGTCTTGTACAGCCAGCCCTCAAGCCTGTTTTTATCTCCATGACTTCACTCCTCCATTAGTGAAAGCTAGCACGTGATGTAAATATGAAGAACTGGATTTCTTAAAAGCATTAAAAGGCATGTGCTTTCAATGAAAAATAAAGGACAAAAGTAGAGCCAGTTGCTGCCTTTATTTTTTTTGAGGCCTATACATTAAAGGAAAAGAAAGTCTGAGCTCTGTGAGCAAAACCAGCTCAAGTCTTCACACCTGGGAAAGACAAGTGGTTTGGTTTCTATTTTTAACACTTTGTTTATAGTGAAAAACTGATGTATTGGATCTAGATGTATATTACAGAAAATGCATCTCCAAGTGGGAGAAAAACAAAACATACAAAACATACAAACCCCCCAAATTTAAGAGAACTATAGTTAACATTGGATGGAAATGCTGAAGTGACGCGAATTGCAGGTACCATCCTCACTTTTCTTTATCCAGAGAATCCCAAAGAGAATTACCCAGAGAATTACCTCACAGTGAATTACTTCAGAAAACCTTGGTAGACATTTTTTGTTCAGCAGTTTTTGCACTCATTTGGCATTTAGTGAGGTTGGGTATCCACATGACTGTGTGCACTTTGAAGAGAACAACTGAAACCACTGTATCAAGTCTATGGGTATGACCCTTAACAATATTTTAACAGCCCCACTTGCAGATTATTTGCAGGAATCAGTTTTCCTTTCCTTCACTTCAAAGTTGGATGCTGAATTATACCACTCTCCAATTCTTTTGACTGGTCTTTCTGTTCTCTAGAGATTGACTCATTTCCTGTATTTGAACAAGATAGTGAAAGTGGATATAAAATATTCTTTTGCAATTGTAATCAGAATAGCTCTCAGTGCTGGTATTAATAGTGAATTCTAAGACTCTGCCCAATAACAGCTGAGTTTATGATTTCATGGGTTAGATTCTGCTCTCATTTATTTCATTGTAAACCCAGGGTAGCTCCCAGAAGTCAATGGACTTACTCTGAATTTCTGCAAAGATAGCAGAGGTCTGCCTCTTGCTGCGTTTATTCTGTGGTGAGGGTGATGATATCATCAACCTGGATACATGAATCAGTGCATAGATGAATCACACATTCTCTAAACTGAAGCCTCTGGTTTTTGAATTCATTCGTGTAAAGAAATCCATTACTTTACTGTTCCTCTGACTCAGGTAGTTCTTATTTAAACTCTATCACCTCTATCAGCTTTTACCTGTCATTTTATCACTGCAGTCTATATAATGTTCTCCAAAACACCAAAGTATGAAAACTTTGCAGAATTCAAAATAGAGGTACAGAAACAACAAAAGTTGTAGGTATATTTTATCAGCGAGGCATGTGGCTCTTTGAACTTTTAAGGAGAGGCTATTGAGTAAGAGCTCTTTTGGAATGCAGTTTTCCTGTTAATTCTTGACTTTGTCAGCTGCTATGTTGCTTCAGACTTTGCAGAATTGTGTTCATATCCACATGTGCCTGTTTGAAGCAGTGTGGGAGGATCTTGCACTGAATCATGTTTTGCTGGTTAGAGTTCAGAGACTGAACTGCAGAGTATAATTCTGAAATTCACCTCTTGCATTAATTCCAATAAGAAGTGCCTTTGAAACATTTGCCCTAAGCATACAGAGGAGCAAACCAGCAACACGTTGGAATTTCACAATCATCCCGTGCCAGTTGTTTCCTCTTTTGATACAAACATCTATTGTGGCATCTTCAGCTCAAAGAAGGAAGACAAAACACAAGCCTGTCTATGCTCAGATCAAGGTAAGAAGAAGAGAGTCATCTCTGCCTGCAGGCTGGGCCAACCATTGCAATGCAAATTTTTAGTTACTCTTTTGTCTCAGAGAAATTAGGCATTAAATACAGAGCTTCACATTTCCACATCACCACCCCAATTCTGTGGCAACTCAAAGATACCCTTGGTATCTCTTCTGTGGGCTAAAGTATGTGAATTACATTGGTGGTCTGCTTGTTTTCTAGGGTGTATGTCTTCCATGTTTCAAAGATTGTCACTCCATTTTATAAACTGACCTTCTAGGAGTGAGAGGGATGTAAAAACCTGCCAAAACCAAAGAAAACAAATTACTAGAGAACTTATGACTAGATAAATTAAAGATGGGACTTAAGTAACTTTTATTTTCTCAATATCTTACCCAGAAGTGTTGTCCCATACATATATTAAGAATATAATTGGTCTTTTTTGAGGTTTGAAGGGATGCAAGAGCATTATGAAAGCTCCAATTTGGTGTCAGTTTTCTGAAGTAAATATAGGAGTTAGGGTTTAGCCACAGTTCAACTTTCCTCTGTATTCCTGGGCATTGCAAATGAGCAGATTTGAAGCATGGCTACAGTCCGGTTGCTCAAGCTCGATTTGGAAGCAGTGCCATGAGAAGTCTGCATGTGTTTACCCTGGTGCTGTGCCCAGATCCAAATATTATCGGTCCTGTGTTTAGACCAACAGGACAGACACAGTAATTCAGACACCGGTCTCATGTCCAAGGTTTTGCACATCCTATCCCTGGTGTCTACATGCCTAGTGGATTTCAGGAACTTTCATGAGGGAATAAGTTTTAGAAAAAATGGAAAAAGGTTCTGATCATATGGGCGAAGATCTACAAACATTTTTTATTAGGTTTTGGGATAGATATAGATATCAAATGAAGGAAATCATAGGAAAGATGTTTATGGTACTTTAGGGTTCACAGAGGCTCTTACTAGGTGTCACAAAGATGAAGCTGTCTGGATATTCCTTGTAGAGCAATGGCATACCACAGTCCACTGACACCTTCTGAGGAAAAGGAGAGAAAAATCAGTTTGGTGTTGAGGTCCTGTGAGAGAGTCTGCAAAGGTCAGGGAAGTTCAAGGTTACTTAACACGCATCAATCAGTATGGATGACATACAAACATCATGCCAACTCAGCTTCTCAGATGGATATCTGGCTCCTGGGTCTTCTAGATAATCATGAGAACACTACTGGCAAGACCAATGCCTTAAATCTTTAGCCCAGTTTCCTGCTCTTGCAGCCCTAACAGCCACCATCCATCTGGCTGAGGATCCTGGTCTTCTCTGGAAGGAATTCTCCCTGGAACAATGAATATGCACAACACATGCCAAATAATAATGAACTACTTGATTACCTAAATGGTACTGTGGGAAGTAGGGCTGATGGACCTAGCTGAATGCCAGATTGTTATTAAAGCTGTTTTTAAAAATGAGACCATTTCAGTGTGTCATCTCTTGGCAGACTGCCTGCTCAGAGGACCCTTGGAAGGGATCTCACTGGGGCATGCTGTAGAGTTGAGAGCTGTCAATTCATGTGAGGAGGTCTACAAGGCAGAACTATTTTATTAATGGAGTGTTTGGCTCTTTTGGATGCTGTGGGAGAACAAGGAGGCTTTGTCACTGCTCTTGTCACCTTGTGTGAGACAATATGACTGGAATGGGTCCAGTACCTGCAGGAGCTTGTAATCGTGGGACACGACAGTCAGCATAATGTTTTGCAACATGGCTTGAGGGGATGAGGAACTTCTTGTCCAAAATTAAAATATTATTATGTGTTTCTTGGATGTCATATATGTATATCAAATAAAATTAATTCAGAAAAAAATTGCATATTAAAATATGTTTGGCACATACAATAAAATGCACTGATGAACATCATCTGACATGGAGTAAATCAGGTGCAGTTATTTTTTAATTATATTTGTCTCCTTTGGTCTTAACTGTGAATGCAGTTATATTTCCAAATATGTACTTGCTGATGTTTTCATTTCTTCAGCACTGATGACATAAAAGATCTTTGCACTGGGTGTGCTGTTTGCTGAGGAAAATTCCACTTGAACTCCAGAGGAATCTGAAGAATTCTGACAGAAAGTTTGAGTGGGCAGGATTTTACTTTGCACTGTCTTGACTTATGTCTTCTCCCTTTGAAAACAGCCGTAAAGCTAACATGGATTTAAATAGGTGTGTAAGTAAATCGAACCTGACTGCTTTGGGAAGCCCTGCTGTGAAAATTCTGAGTTCTCAAAACTTCTGATTTTATTTCTACTGTTACTTTGTGCCTTAAAGTTCAAAAAGAAAGACCATGCCTACTTATTCTCGTTAGTATGAGCTAAGCTCTTTTATTATAATCTTTTTTAATGAGCAGCATTGTTTTCCATAGATACATAAAATCTGAGAAAAGTAATGCTTTCAAGAGATTGCACCCAGGAAAAAGAAAGGCAGCACTGTGCTAATGCTGAAACAACTTTTTTAAATATTTTTGAAGAGGTTTTGATAATTAATTTTATGTGCATTTTAAGAAGCAATATGTAAATAGATACATTAGTTTAAAATAAAAATTTGAATTAAATGTTTAAATTATTCAAATAAATAATTTTTACTCAGAAAAATTTTTCTGCCTGAAATTTCATTTGCTGACTAACTTAAAAAATATTCACAATCTGTTTTAATCACGTTTTGGAAATTCCTGGGAAATAGAAAATGCCATTCCTGATAGTTGTAATATGTAGGAGATGTTTTGCTTAGCAGTGCAGAATGAAAGAATTATTATATTTGCAGATCTGTACTCTAACAAGATTTGTTATAACGTGGTCAAATACAAGGTATTTTCACCTGCTAAAAGAAGGAATGTTGCTCTTATTTTTAAGGAAGGGACAAACATTTTGGAGAAAAGGGTTGTTATGATTAGAGCTAAAATAATTGAGCTCTTAGTGTGGGAGTTGGCAGCTGGGAAGTTTTTGGATGGATTGATGGGGAAAAACTGAGTAGAAGACAGAGTCCTGATGTTAAGCATTAGTGAGATTTTTACTGAAAGAAAAGGGGGTTTTGTCTATCTGCCCTTGAAGGAAGGAGTTAAAAGAAATAATATGGGAAATCTGTCTAGAGTAAGAAAATCTGTCTACTGTAAGAATGTAAAGTAGTACTATCTTTTCCAGTTTACCAGAAGAAGATGAAGACAAGGCAGGACCGTGGTCTGTAATTTCTACAGAGAAATGATTTCTGGTAGCTCAGGGCTTTTGAACTTTGCAGATCAAGACACAAGTAGGTAGAAAAAATTCAGACTAAGAATTCGATGGGTTTATAATAGTGCTAATTAACTTTCAGAAAAACTTGACAAGAGATAGAATAGTTTCCTGTCATTTGAAATCTCTAAACAAGAGATTCTCTAAGACAATGCACAGGAATTACTCGCTGCAAACCTGCAAACCTCTGTTTGGTGTCATGCAAGGGATAGATTAAGATAGTCCCTTCTGGCTGTAAATCCATGCGTATATATTTTAGATAGACATGACAAATAAAAGAGGAAGATAGAAAAGTGCAGAAGCTGATGGTAGAATTATTCGGTTACTGCAGATATTGAACTTTTATACATTTATTTCAGGATTGATCTTGAAAAGGCTCAGGTCTTTAAACTTAAACTAAATCAGAACAGGATGTAGCTGAAAGGAAATATGGGTTTTGTACATAAAACACAGCCACAGGGGCTGGGGAAGAAAAGTAGAGAATTTGTGAATTGAGAACAGGCAGCCAACCTGCTTATCTTTAGTGTTTTTTTGAAAATCTATAGGTTCTAAAGGGAGTGGGTTATATTTATATAGATGTATAGAAAGAGGTTTTGCTCTGAACAGTTCTTAATGAAGGTGAAAACCTTGTATGGATTACTTAAAGAAAGTTAAAATAAAAGCATTTTTTCCCCCATTTCCACACATTGCAGCTTTTGGCCTATCCACTCACAGCTAAAAAAGCATTCTTTCCTGATAATCAAGCTTCAGCTGTCTGAATTTCAGGCCGAGCCTCTCATCTTGAGCTTTGCTGAAGAGCTTCTTTAATTAACCATTATACCACAGATGTTATTGATTTTTTTTTGATTTTTTTTTTTCAAATCTGGTTGAAACATCATTGTGCTGGATCGTCGCCAAGACGAAGGCCTGAATTTTTTGTTCACTGCTTTTACTCCTTCTGCATACCTTATTAGTCTCCACGTCTGTTAAGTGCAACCTTTAGTATTGACTCAGAAAATATGGCATTGATTTTTAGCCTTGCAGCCGTGATCTAAGGGCTCCTAATTTGGAATGTGGAAACCAGAGTTCAGCGAGAAGCTATATTACTGTACACTTCCTACAAGTAAGACCTTTCACTCTCTTTACCTTTTTACCAGACTTTTGATGTGTTTAAAGTTCTTGGAATTGTTTTGTTGCAGGAGAAATAGAGCAACATTTCCAAGACATGTCTGCTTACCGGTGTGTAAATAAACATATGTTTATATAAAAAAAAAAAAAAGTAAATAAAGTCTGATCTGTAAAGGTGATGGTCACCACAGTTTCTGATTAATTCAGACGGATTGTGGCAGCTCAGTTCCTCTGCAATCCTGTTTGCTCACCTTTAGCAGCATAAGCATAATTTAGGGAGATAAATTTTGCTTCCCACGTTTCAATGTTTTGGCGGCATTGTTTTAAATTTGACTATATTTTTGTATTTTAGTCTGTCATTGGGATACTCACGTCAGTTATTAGAATTGTGTAACAACTTCGGTAGATTTAATTCTTGAACTTAAGGACTCAGTGAAATCCAGGCTGCATTGCTGGGGGGGGTCGGGAGTGGGGTTTGCTTTAGCCTGGGGGAGAAGCTATGTCCAAGCTTTGAGTAATCTCAGCCTTCCTAACAGCAGCACATTCCGTTCAAAGTATGTCTTCCTCTGATGATGAATTCAAGAACTAAAACAACGACAATAGGTTCCTAAATTCTGATAAGATTTCTCCGACTTCAGCGATATGTTATTTAAACATAATTTGAAGCTTTTAAAATACTGTAATGGCACCTCTTGACCTTTCCAAAATCACATGGAGCAAGAGATGGTGAAAAATGTTTATTTACTCTGCATTAGAAGCTAAATCCCTGTTCCTTCTTAGAACCGGTAGTTCTTTTATACTGGGTAACTCATGCATGGCACTTCCATTCTTCAAACAGGAGCTAGACAGTCCTACTTGAACTGCAGAAACAATGACCCGCAGTCTATCCTATGCCTGAGTGATAAACAACAATGCAGACCTCTTGACAATCTCTGGCATCAAGCGTGGAGTCTTGCAGCTCAACATGTCTGCTGAACAGAAGTTAGAAAAAGAAAAGATCATCTTGTAAACAATTAATTAATGTTTGTCATGAATTATCATTTTTACTTCCTTCTCAAGAGGCTCAAAGGGAATAAAAAGGCATTTTTGCAGGTGGTGGCATTCAAAGTAAGGGCAATCAAATGTTTGAGAGCAGTGGCACAGCACTTTGAGTCTCTAAGGGTGAATGGTGCTAGGATTAGAGCACAGCAGGGGGTTGAGGGTTTCAGGTGTGAAGCTTAATGTTTGTGATCAGCAAAAAAAAGTCTTGAATTTATCTAAACTGCTCTTCTGCTAACAGTACTTCTAGCACATAAATGTTCTGAAAGTGACAAGTGTTCTCATTGCTCTTCTAATGCAAACATGATCTGCATTTGAAAGATGCATCCCTTTTGCCTAAATTAGAATGTGCATCACAAAGAGCGTAAGATGATGACCCAAAAACAGTTCTTTACACACACACACACACACACACACACACACACACACACACCCCCACCATACTCACAATCTCTCCCTCCCCTCCCCCCGCACCCCCTACTTCAATTCAAGATACAGCCACAAAAATGCAAACTTCCACTCCTTTTTACACAGCTACAAGAGCTGCCACTCTGTCCATTATTCCGCCTGCACCGCAGTTTTGTAATTAGGATGCTTTACCACCGGTGCTTCAGTTCTTATCTAGCATCATTCACACAGTTTCGTGTCTTTGCAGCGCTGTGCCGAGCAGCTCAATTTTATTTCGGTCAAGCAGTTTTCAGGGATTTTTATGCTGTGCAATCCTAATGCATGCACACTCCTTACCTCCTCCTCCTGCTCATATTGCTGAGCACCACAGAGAAGCATGATAGGAGTCCTAACAATAAGTTAAAGCTATACTAAAGATATTATTTGGTTTAGGGTTTGTGTAGGACATTTGCAAATCCCGGAGAAAAAAAATGGTCTCAGTAAATAAGACCAATAAGAGGATTTTACAGATTATTCTCTTTCTCTCCTGGAACCATCTCTTGTCTTTTTAGATTTTTACTCTGTTTAGTAGTAAATAAAATCTTTGTAAGCAACAGGAAGAATCTGTCCCTAGGAGAGAAAGCATTGTGCAACATAGGGTAGAAATGAAAGCACCAAGAAAAAAGCCCTCAAATATATGTACAAATGTAGACAAACCTTCATGGATCCTCTTTTTATTGCTTCAAATGTTTTCATGATCCAATATGCTGTCACAATTTGGTATCCAGAGGGAGTGTGTTGCCTTCTGGAATTTGAGAATCATTGAGGTAGACAGTGCAGACAGTAACCATAAAGGTAACTCTGTGTGTGTGTGTATATCCCTATACTTTATATGAAAAATTGGAAAAGAGGGTATCATCTAATTATTTACTTTACAGGCCTAAGCTGACCTTCAAAGATCAGGTGAATAACTTCATCCTTCAATTCATAAGCTTGTCTATTTGTAAAATGAGTTTTTAATTGGTATATTGGTAATTATCTGGGGATTTTAATTTTTCTCATTGTCTTAAATAAAGTAATTTCATATGATAATATGAGATTAAAAAAAAAGAAAGAGGGATAAATAAAATAGCTTAATTTGTCTCTCACATACACTGATATGAACTGACAATAATTGATTAGTTTATGTTTTCATCAGCTAACGTCTTAAATTCAAGGACTAGATTTCTATTCACCCTGAGGTCCTTTCACCTCTCTTTGGCAGAGTCTCAGGGACTCCATGACACAGCATTTTCTCACCAGAAAAATCTCTATTTGTCAAAATAAATTAGTTCTAATCCAAGCTGCAGAAATATCTATTTCTAGGCAGTGGTGGCAAGAGAAAATATCCTAGCTCCAGTTCAGTCCAGGGTGATGATGCTCTAGGGAAGCAACCAATCTCTGGCTCTGAGTTCTCACTCCACTAGATTTAGGCAGGAGTCTGGATGTAGCTTTTGCTATTCTAGTGAGTCTCTAAATCCCTTTTTCGATGCCCATTAGCTGTCTTGGAGGAAATCTCTGTCTCTCTATTTTGGACTTGTTCTTTTTTGTGTCATCTCTGAGCCTCACTTAGGCAGAGGGCTGATCTCCAGGAACCATTAATGTATTTTCACCCTTCCTTGCTCATTCTTTCTAGTTTGCTTGCTTTATGGAGAAATAACTAAATAAGAAAGAAAGGTCTTTCTGAATCCCAGTAAGTAATGGGGAAAGGTTTGCAGCTCCAGAAAAGTTTTCTGCACAACTTAGTGCAAATCCTACACGAAGACTGTTTTAAATATGGAACCCACGACCTGTGCCCTCACTTGAAGATCCCTTTTACACCTTCAAAATGACTCAAGAGGTCCCAGAAATGACATGGATCTGGTCCAAAGTTTCTACCAGATTACCCTTTGCTGGTCACTTGTTAAGGTGGAGGCAGGAAATAAAAAATGCGAGAAAGTGCTATGGGTCTGTTTGTTTGTTTGCTTTTCCCATCTCTCGTGCTGACCCTTCTCTCCTGATTTCAAACTCTTCTGAAATAACTCATCCTCAGCCCTCACAGGGACTGATGTTCGGGAGGGGAGGGGGGTGGCACAGAATAGGGACCTTTCCTCTCCGTTGGTCAGGCCCCGTGTCAAAACACTCCTGACTCCCGGGAAGTCGGCTCTGCTGAATCCCGGGGCTTGCCAATGCCAGTCAGCCGCTGTTTGAACTAAGTCCTGACCGCAAAATCAAAAGTGGGTCCAAAGAAAGCTGTAAACAGTGTGCAATGAGCCATTTGAAGGCAGCTGATGCCTCATTTGGGGTGACATGTTGTGGCTGATGAGTGTGGATGATGTGGGGTTTTCGATAAGTGCCTCATCAGTATCCTCATCATGATCGTGTTGCTCAGCCACGGCGTGTGCCCTGACTTGATTGTAATTGCCTGAATCTGCTCCTGCTGCTCAGGAGCGCACAGTAATATGCAATAAAACAGCAAGAAGTGAATGTTAACCATCTGAGTTCTGACATGGCTGCTTGCAGTTCAAGTTTTCCATTAAGGACAAAAAATCTATATAGACGTACAAATATGGATATATAATTGCGTGTTTAGAATAATTATTGTTTGTATATACAATAAGCTCATTTTATAAATAATGCATGATGGTCATATACAGATAAATAAATAGATGCATCTTCCTCTGACACCTGCCTGTACCGTATACAAATGGACATCACATATTCGTGTGTAGGTAGAGAGCAGAGGGGTGAAAAGCATCAGGATCACACTTTGATTCAAATTTTTAGAAACCTAAGGAGAACCTATAGCTAAATCTATGTATAGTCTTCATAAATCTTAATAACATGTGTGCATACAGATAAGTAATTAATTTTTAGATGCAGTTAATCTCCTCATGTAAATGTGTGTGTGTATAATTGTGCAGGTGTGTCTGGTCGGGTACATATATGCTTTGTAACACTAAATTAGTCTTTGGAGAGAACACAGTTTATTTTCACAAGTTAGCCGGTTTGGATTAATTTCATAGCATCATTGGTTGGGGAAAATTTAAAAAAAACCAACAAACCCCAAACTTCCTGACCCCTATGCCTGTGAATCTGGCAATACAAAGTACTGAGAACTTAAGCTCAAGGGAAACCTTTCAGATCAGAGACTTTTTGTAAGGTGCTAACTGTCATTACCCTGTTGGGGTCCCAATGCATGAGAGGAGCTACCCAAGGCAGTGTATTCATGTCCATCAGTGGCACAGTTGTTGTTCTTGAATTTAAAATTATTATCAGCTTTGGTTATAGGTCAGAAAAGTAATAAACCAAACAGATTATGGTTATACAATTGTATCTGGTGTCTCAGGGTCTAATTCTATACTCTTGCAGTCAGTTTGAGATTCCTGTAGGCAGCTGTTTTTTTTAGCATAGTTTAGGGAACATTTAAATAATAAATTTGAACAGGCAAATTCTACTTGCATTCAGCTAATGCTTGATGGATTAAACATGTGGGTTTTCCTCATCTCCACTGTGTTATTTAAGCATTCAGAAAAAGTGCACAAAAATGTTTTGAAAATGTTATTTGCAGCCATTGCTGCTACTGTGCATCGTCCTGCCTTCTCTGTGACTGCATATGGAGGATACTGCTGTAAGGTACAGGTCCCGCTGTAATGAGACAGAAAGATCAGTGTTAAGGTGAAGGTGAGTAAGAGATTGTTATTTTCACACCAAAATCACTAGAGCATAAGATTTTTTTAAACTCTTTAAAAATAATTCTTTTTCCACAATTCAAGTGAAATTTGCACTGTCTTGGAAATGCCCTCAAAATCTTCATTATAGAGAAGAAATTTGTACAGATTAAACACTCTAAGTCTGACCATTTGAGAGGTAAGACAATCATTATAATTATAAATACTTCTGTTGTCATGTGTGATCAAGTGGTTTCGCTGTTGTAGCTTAAATATGTTAACTTTAACCCTTTTTAATTATGGATTTAGCACAATGGTGACAGAGTCCCTCCTAGAATCCTGCATTCACCCTGGGCCTCTCTTTATGCTCAAAATAGGTAGACAAATAGAGAGAAATTCCAAGGAGGATAGAAAACATGACTGAGTAGTTGGAAGGATTTTTTTATGAGGAAAGATTAGAAGAATGAAATGGGGAGCTTTAGTTAAATGGGATTAAAAGCAACTAATCTGTGTAGCTTTTATAGTTTCAGGGGACGAAACTCATAATTCCTCTTAAATTAACTATGCTTCATTTTCCAACTTGTGTATCAGATATCTAATTACTGCTTTACTTGTTAAAAAATAACTTCTTCTAACAATTATTTTGATTTCTCATAATTTTAAGAAAATAATCTGTGTTTGATCAGCAGAGCAAAATGATAACAAAGGGATGGGTTATACCTGGGTACAAGCATACAGAGTGTTCAGACGAGGAATGGCATTTCTTGACTTGGTAAATATTGATTCTGACTATCAGCAGAGAGAATTTTTCAAAGCTAACGATAGCTGGGCACAGGCCCAGATTTCCTCTCGGTAGCACCTACAGGTAGCAAAACAGTTTTTCAGAAGAGAGGGTAGGATCTCGATTGTAAGAAACACACACGACCAGTTTGCATTACAAACTGGGACAAGATTTAGCAGTGAGAGCAACCTGACAGCCCCGGGTTACACAGTAATTCTTGCACTTGGTAATTTTTCTTATCTTTTTTTTTTTTTAAATAAAACATGCATTGCCTTACATGCACACAGACAGCTTTGGATTTGATTTATTATTATCGTTAGAAATTATCTTGAGAAAAATTTCATTGTGAGTTTCTCCAGGAACTTTCTAGACATTCAGAAATGAACAGCGTGTGTCTTGAAAAGTTTTTATACTAATTTAAATATAACCAAAAGCAACAGCTTTATGCAAACATAAACCAAGATCAATGCAATGATGAATTTGGGCCCACATCTTGGACCTTTCTGAAGTCTAAATACAAGGAATATGTAGTTTGGTGTGAACTGGCTATTTTGTTAACTTTGCAGGATTAATGCATCGTCACAAGAAAAGTTTTCTTAATAAATAGAGGATAAACAATTCTTTCTGATTGCAGTTTCTACTTAAAAACTATCACAAAAAAATTTTTTTTTCTCCCAGAAAGTTTGTGTAGCATCAGGATTCCTTTGCAAAAGAAATACTCCCTAATAATAAGATTAGTACAAAATATAAACAAACTAACAAAAAACCCCACCCAAAATGAAAAGATTTAGCTTAAATCAATTGTAAAAAATTGTAATTCTAGCCCTTGTGTTCATAAAAAAATGCACTGGTCCAGATTCTTGATCTGTGTTTTTTAAAACTCCTGTTTAGTCTTGTGTGTGCCAGCTGGGATCAACCAATTTGGTATGTTTGGATGCTACTTCTAACTCCAACCTGTTGCTTTGAGTCTGTCCAGTGTAGACATATTAATATAGCACTTCGTGATCAAATTATCAAATAAATCCTGCCAGATCCAAGCTAGGCTGCAAATTCACTCTTCCCTCCATGCTGCAACCCTCCATTCTTCCAACACATGAGATCCTATCCCCAATTTTGTTTTCCTCTGCCTCAGGTATATTCCCAGGAGGTGCAAGAAAATGTCCCATGGGCAAGATATTCTCAGCAGGTGGCCAGTTTTAAAACAAAAGAAATTTCCTGACATCTTGGTTTTGCTCAAGTCATCATAGCAATGACTGTACAAGGAGTTAATTGTTAAGGGAGAATTTAATGCTGGGTTGAAAGAATGACATCAGACAAAAATACAATTGTCCAATACTAATGTTGAAAAGGGCATTTGACTCATAAAGAACTTTTCATTTATTTTTAACAAACAATAAATTCAGAACTAAACTTATAATTAAATTCTTAGTTATTCAGAATTACACCTTTTTCACAGTGTATGTGAAGGTTGCAAGGAAGAAATGTGTGTGTGCTGCACCTCTGGACATTGTACAGCTTTGTTCCAGCTCTGGAACAACTCTGCTAAAGCCAACACAGGGAATTTGTGGTCCATCTCCTCCAAAGGGTGTTCAGGCTCTCCCTTTTACTAGGGCTTGTTTTTCTGTTCAGAGCACATCCTGCTGCACACCTGCATCCACCTCCTTGCCACCACCACGTAAGGAGTCTCTCAGAGCACCAGGAGGCCTGAGGGGGCTCTTACCATGCCTCGCCCACTTTCTGTAGAAAGGCCCAAAAATTATATCCACAAGCAACATCATCTTCTTCTCAAAGTGCTGCTAGTGTGGTCAGGTGCCCTGTGCTCAGAGCAGGGAGCAGAGCTCAGCCTGCACCGTGGGGCTCAGCACAGGGTCTGTGCAGCTGCACTCCAGGTGAACTTTTCTCTTGCTAAATGACGGCAAGAGAAAGGATTATATTTGCCTCACTGTGGCAAATGTTCTGCCTTCACCCTGAACACATGTCCCAAATATTTCCATGTTCTCAAGATAACTTCAGTGATAAGAGGTTATTTAACTCTGCCAAATTGTGGCATTTGTTCTACACAATATAAAACTAGCAAATATTTACACGATTAACATCTGAGTTCAAGCATACTTTGGTAGTACAAAGATGTGATTAGTCTTACCAGAATATGAATTTTTTTAATGGACGTAACTCCCGCTTTTCAGCAAAGGTTTAATAGCTGAATCCTGCAGGGAAGTCTCCATTTACTGAACTTTTACAGCTTTAAAAATATCCTAGGGTACATTTTCTAGCACGCAGCATGGCACAACACAGAATTTAAATTAAATACTGTGTTCAAACTGAATGAACAAAGAGTATATTGTCACTACACTCATCTTTTCCTTTCTTTTTGAGCCAAAATCACATAAATGACTGGTATTGACAATGGGCATGGCTCTGGTGGTTGAAAGCATCATTATTTCTCTTCAGCTTGATGATCTAGAACATAGCACTAAGAGGCTCTCTGAGTACACCTTGGGATACCTCCTCAGCCTTCTCCATTCCACTGGAGAGCTGCTGGCATCTCCAGAATTCAGGGACAAGGCATGGAGGCAACAGGTTCACACAGCTGTTTTAGGCTTCCTCATTCCCAAAGTACACAGGTAGATGGGGCAGTGGCAATGGCATGGACCCTTCCCTTTCATCCCAACATGTGCATCTGTGGCTTCTGCCAGAAATTCAGCTCAATATGGGTGACTCTGATCTCTGTTAGGTATCCCAAGGGACCTGGGGTCCCAGTACACCAAGCTCTGGTAAAAGGTCTTGAGCTGCAGGAGCCAGCCATTGTGACTTCCCATAAACCTCTCCTAGGTTGGTTTTTAACCAAATGTACCTTTTCTGCCTGCACACCATTGCCCTCAATACCAGAAGCTGCCTACAAGAGTGAAGAGGTCAATTTGCATGCCAGTGCAGTTAGAGATAGAGAAAAGAAAAGAAAATAGCAGAATCATCTCAAATTGCAAACCCCACCACATTCTTCCATTTCTTCAAACCATTAAGTAAACTCCAAAAACCCCCCAAAAGCCCCAAGTTGGTTTTAATGGGAAGAAAACCCAAACAAACTGAAACATATGTAACATGTTTCATCCCTAGTGATGATGAGGGCAGTTGGTGGTCAGATGAATTACCCTCTGTGTGCTACTTAGGGCTCAGACTATGAGTCTGTGTGCAATAACTGCAGAATCAGCACCTTGTTTTGAAAGGACTCCTGCAAACCCTGCAGGAACATTTCAGTACTAGATGGTGTTGCTATGGGCACCAAAGGGAGGCTTAATATAAGAGAAACTCTCTTAGAAATTCCTGGGGGATGGGTGTAAACAGTATATGTACATAGGAACCGGAATGTCCCTGGCACTAAAAACCAAATAGCATTTTGGGGGGTTTTTAATGTTCTGCTAATAACATTTTAGTGTAGCTCTGCTCAGAGGGACAATATGAGTTGGTACCCTTTTTTCGAGTTGCTTAAAGTGAAGTATAGGTAAATAGGTAATCAAGTTCTGTAAGATATACGTACATGCTGTGTAGCAGAAGCATAATGAAATATGGATGCTACAAATAGATAAAATTTCTCTGTAAAAACAGATGTTTGGAATGGGAACAGAAAATGAGGGAAACTGGAGTTCCCTCTAGTATTCAGGAAAGAAGATGCCACTCTGGATTTGAGTACAGTTCAAACTTTATTCAAGAGTCACATTGGCAGCAGAGAGCCAGATGATTTAATTCATGGATAGATTTCTCCCATTCTGGTTCTCTCGCCTCCATCTACCTAAGTAGATGAAAAGAATGAAAAAGTACCCAGTGTAGAATAACTGCAAGTATATCTCAAGACAGACAAAGAGAATGTAAAATTAAATTCTTGATCTGAAAAGAATGGGACAATAAGCCCCTCTCCCCAAGATACCTTTGGAAAGGATTCCATTTCAGGGCTTTCTTTCTTGCTTGCACTATTTTTCATTGATGCATACCAAAGAAAGCCTGAAAGTCTTTTATTATTTCTTATTTTCTTTTTCTTTTTAGCATGTAATATAAGTTCTTTTTTTTTTTAAATATTATTTTCCTGCCAATGTTAAAGCAGTTCCCATTTTTCTAGTTTGTTTCTGACACCTAGCTGTGATCAACAATGCTTCCCCACTGAATCACTTCTTTCATCTATTCAACTTCTGTTATTTCCCTTATCTCATCTCCCCCCCTTCACCATCTTACCTCTCATTAACCCTCAGGGTTCCAAACTTATTGTATCTCTCCCAAAGATACATAATTTCATTCAGACATAAGCAATTTTTGCTTGCTAGCTTCAGTTTCCATAATTCCCTAATAGAATAGCTGTATGTAGTACATACTTTTTATGGCATGGTGAACAATTAACCAAGACCTTAATTTATACTTTTGCATTGTACACTGTTCCCCCTTCACTTTTTCCCCCTCTGAACTGATAGCCACATAAAATCTCATTCTTCTCTAATGTAGGAAATATAGTTCAATCCACATGTAAAAATCTGCTTGACTAGCAGTTTTATTTGATCAATAAAATTATTATTTCCTAAGAGTCACTTTAACCCATTGCGGTATATTTAAAATCATGTTTTAACTCTCAAAAGTAGTGGTAGTGATAAGTCAAGCTCAATTTCTGCCACCATAAGATATACAGGAGATTTCTAGGAAATAAGCACTCTTTTACCTACACTAATGTATTTATGGCTTGTTTTGAGATGTACAACTCCCTTTGCTTTTCTGAGGATGAAAAATAAGCAAAACCTGAGAGATTTACCACCTGAGTTTTAGCTGTAACTTCCACAATTGAAAAGAATGAAAGCAGCTGGAAGTATATCCAGCTATTCATGTAGATATCCCTTTCTGCTATCCCTCCAATTAATTGTGTAACTCAGCTCCAGTCATGAAGTCAGATAAAATTCATGAAAAGTTTTCGGAAATGTGTGTTGTGTAGCATGAGGTGAGTATGTAAGTTCAGATACACATAGAGAAGGCTCATTGCTCATCCTGGTAAATAGAATACCTGTGTCAATAAGCTTACATAGGAATCCATATTTAAGAAAAAATATGGTAATATATGGGAGGCTATGTAAATAACTTCAGAATTCATCATGAGTGTATAAAGAAAAGATATTTTGGAAAACATATTTGTTCCTCGCTATCTATATATTGTTAACATTGGCTGTAAGTTGAGGTTATTCAAAAACCATAGAAAGATTTGCTGTGTTAATACATTAATGGGTGTATTTATTGGAATCGGGTGAAAGTTTCTATGTGGGAGGGTCTAAACTTCAAAAGTTAAAGTTGCATGATTTGACGTTTATAAAACACAAACTATTCTTTCTTTTTTAATTTAGGCAACATATCTCCTGATTTTATTATGTAATTATTCATTATCACTTGACTGCATAATGTATCTTTAAAAAAAATTTATAGGAAAATAAATACATCTTTCATATTTTTAGATTAAATGTTTATACTGGTTTATGGTAAATTTTTTCAAAATTCAGTAAGATTGTAGCACAATTCAATGCAGTCTTTTGAGCACAAGCAAATTACACCCAAAAACATTCTCATAGATGTTAAGAATAATTGCCTTCAGTAAAAATTTCATGCCAGGAGCAAAATAAACATTTAAGTTACATTTTGTGCAAGTAGTCCTTGCTAATTTAATCCTCAGAGATACTCATTCCTTTATAACTTAATCACTCCTTCATCTTATATTGATCACTTCAAACAGTTAGTTTTCTACTACAGAGGAACTTATTGCTGTATCAAAGGCTTAATTGAGCTCTTTTTAAAAAATCATGATTGTCACTATAAAATCATGCATCCACAGTAAGTGTGTTTATAGAGAACTTACAGCTTTAAATTTCGTTTAGAAAAAAAGCCTTATACTTTCCTGCAGGTTCTGAATGCAGATTTACTATAAAATAAGTGAATAATAATACCAGGTTATTTTGGAAAGTGTTCTTTCATGCAATCCCTGCATTTAGCACAATCCCAAAATGGCAGCCCAACAGGTGGTCTTTTCATAGCCTTCAGCCCAAACAATCAGGACAAAAAGGACACCAAGAATTGAATGTTCTTCAGGATTTAAAAAGCTGTTCACTTCCCTTTGTTCATTTTCAGATTTAGCCATGTTCATTATTGTTGAGCCACAAATGCAGGACATTCTTTTTTGACATTTTGCCATAAATAGACACTGACTGGGGCTGACTAGCCAGCTAGCTGCTTTGTCACATGCAAGCGGAAACTACTTCACAAAGCGAATGCATTCCTGGTGCCTCAATGGCTAGCACCGGTTGTGACATGAGGCAAATCTGGCAAAGTCTAGGTTAACAAAAGTATGGGTGACAAAGGCTGAAGTTTCTCTTCCTATATTTTCCTCCACAGTAAGTATTTAATTCTGGCCTAATGAATTTGCCTCGAAGACTGGGTGTCACATTGACAGCCTCTTGAAAGTCTGAAAATATACTTTTGCACTGTGGGCTCTCTTTGAAGGGAACTCTTAGTTAACTGGTCATGACAGACTTCGGGGGTGAAATATAAGATTAAATACGTGTTTTTCGGTATTTTAAAAGTTGTGAAAGTTTCTCATTGCAGTAATCTCAGTCTCAACATATGTAACAAAAGATGGACCTGGTCCTGTGAGTTTTTAATGATGCAAGGAGCCCTTACAGCTGCCTTCACTGTGCTGTGAGGAATTACTCTCACAAGTAATGGGAGTAGAAGCCCAGATCAAGCTTTTTCCTTCATGTATAAGAGTAAGTGTGTGAAACATGTCTTGTAGAAAAAATAGAGCTATAATGGTACTTAACTGTATAAGAATAGTAAGTGGATGTATATTCAAATTTTTAAATTGCTAAGTCAAATCCTCTTCTGCTACTGAGTTTTTTAAATAGAGTATTTGTGGTTTGTTTGGTTTTGGGATTTTTTGTCCTTTTAATATATTTTTTGACATCTCCTTCCAAATTCAAAAGTTCCAGGGTCTCCCACTGCTATTACCATGGGGATTTTCCAATGCTCATCTGAGTCCAGGGCTTCTGATGTCTGCTGGAATGTGGATGAGACCTGTGTAACAGCCCTGGTGTGTGGGATGAAGGCTTGTGACTAGACCATTGTTAAACTGTTAGATTGAAATTAGACCCTGTTAAACTCATATTTTTAGCATTAAATTTTTGGTAGAAAATGTGACTTGTTTTAAACTGTCTTACGAAAAGCTATGTTGAAGATAAAAGATTAATTCATTTTAATTTTATAATGTCTATGTGTGGAATAGCATATGGAAGTAAAAAACCATGTTTGATCACTGCTGATAACAATTTCAGCACAGTCACAAGGAAACATGTGTCTCTCGAGCCCTACTGCTGCCAAAGGCAACAGCATGAAGAAAACAACCCGTAGGTACAGACACAATCTTGCCTGTGTTAGTAAGGTAGCAGCTATGCTGAGCAGTGAATTTTTCCTCTTCAGTTCAAAAACCTGAAATCAGCAATGGAAAATCTCAGTGTTAAATAGGTTAGTGAATAAAGCCAACGTTCATCGCTGTTTGTCATCCGGATGTTTGTTTCATGGTTTATCTGAGCCCATTGTGTGTGGAGGAACCAGTTTATAAATTAATGAAAGAGCAAAAGCCAAGACCTGCTGTTGACAACCTGAAGATGCTTGGGCAAACCTCTTCACTGCCGGTTTCCCATTCCAGGGAAGACATCCACTGGGGTGTTCTCCCTGCAGACCTTCACAGAGGGCTGTAAGTCCTCACAGTGTTCCTCTAAAGGAAGAGAACCCTGCTTTTCTTTGTAGTACAAAATCAAAATTGTACAACTTTTTAATATATCCATGTAAAATCCATAACCCTCGTAGATTTCAGGGGGAAATCAGTTAATAAAATGTTTAGGCAACAACCAGCCAAAATGATTATGGGGTGCTAAATGATGAATAAGCATTGTAAGAGGATTTTGGCTTATTTCCACCACAAAGTATACATGAACCAGAAAAGTCAGCTTGTAAAAAAACACAGTAAAATGACACAAAAGTGGGACTTGATGCTCTTTCCACTCTTTTCTTTATATTTAAGTTTATTCTAGCCTTACTATCATTTCAAATTTTTCGAACAACTTTTTAAAATCAAGATATCTTTCATTAAGAAAAGTATTTTTATAAAACAAGTGCATACGTTTTTCCATATCAAAGTTCAAGTTTCAAGTTAAAACTGGGAAAAAATAATTCTATTTGTGTGGGAGTTCTGATTTAAGGGAAGAAAACTAGGAGTCACAGGACACAGAGAAACTTCACTAGAATATATCAAACAACACTGAAATTTAAGTAATGGGGAACGTGAAGCAGGGAAGCATCCAGTTTTACCTCCCTGCAGACAGCAATAAATCTCTTGCAAATTTAGCTGTCAGAAATGATTGCTTTGTTTTCAACAAGTGGCATTACTTCCTCTTATACTGGAATTAAAATTTATTGAAACAGATTCATTACTTTTCAATATTTCCCACACTCCTTCATTCCTTTTGATTTGAAAACACTATTTCAGTGAAACAAACACAGAAAAAGCATATATGTTTCTGGGTTTTGATTTTGTTTCTTTCTTTGAGACATCTAAGTATTAAGATGAGATACTTCTATAGTAATTCATTTTCCTTTAAAGAAGTGTTTTCAGAAATGATGCATTCCTAAGGGAATGAGTTTTTAAAATCTTTTTTACTGATTCTTTTGGGGAAAAAAGGGGAAGAGAATAACTATAAATTCTTAAGCAGCTACACAGAATGGTTCAAATCAGAACAAAAACTTTGCTATGCTGCTTGGAAGGATTTCCCATTTGAAGTCTTGCTCCTGTTTTTGGACCCACCTGGGTGAAGGGCAGCAAGCCAGCAGTGATGCATATGGTGTGACTGGTCCAGGAGCGGGGCCAAGGAGGGCAAGAAACCTGTTCCAGGCAGGGACCTGCAAAGGAAAGCGGAGTGCACTGATGGCTCAGGGAGCTCATGGTAACATTTCATGGTGAAAAGGCTGTAGCATAGCTCTGCCTGCACTTCTTCGGTTTCAGTAGCTGTAAAATTGTGTTTATTTGGATTCAGCTGCAGAACCATTTTACCTAAAATCTTGCAGCAGCAGATTACAGTATAATTCAGGTATCTTTACTCTTCAGGTAGCGTTACTAAGAAAAGATTGCATTAGAAAGTCTACTTATTCTTGTCTCAGATACAATAAGTGAAAGCACGATTTCAAGTGCAGGACCCAAACATATCCTGAATATTTCTATATCTATCATGACAAAAACCTTATAAGACAGACAGTCTTTATGATCCCCATTTACTTACACGGAACTGAGGAATAAAGCATGGAAAAATCAAATGGTTTGCACAAAGCTTCACCAGTAACTTGTGGATGTGGAAAGCACTGGGGTCGGTCACTGCTAAATCTCAACAGAGAATTGTAACCATGAGAACGTATTTTCCCCCAGGACATGGAAGTTTGCATTTCGTCTAATTGAACTCTTTTCAGTGTCTCTACCCTCTTGTATTTCAGGCCTTTGCTGACTTTTGTTCAACAGTAGATCCCCACATGAAACCAGAATGTGCTACTTTAAAACTGAGATTAGCATGTCATCCTTATATAGACCCACTGGCAGAAGTCCAAGGACTTCCCTTATCCCGGTAGGCTTTTTCATATGTTCCAAGCAGTGAATAATGAGATCATCAAAAGTATGGGAGAAAAAGGGAGGATGAGGGCAGTAATCTGAGCAAGGGAGAACAGGTGGGAAAGGGAGCAGTGATTGCATAACTAAATTGTTAAGAATGGGAGTGACTAAAATAAATACAAAGCAGCTGGAGTGATAGAGAACATTCTGGGATAGAGTGAGAAAGATGGCAGGGTTTCTTTCTTGCTGTGAAGGTATGCCATGTTCTTGGTGATTAGTGCCTGCTAAACCTGTTTTTCTAAATCTTGCTGTAGTAATTTTTTTCCTCCAGAAGTACACAAGCAGGCAACATTCACTATTGTCACACAGCAGTCTTTGAATGACTGAGAAAGTGAAAAGATACAATAAATATTTTGTAATTAATAAAATCTGTGGAGTTACAAGAATGACTATAACAATCTCCATAAAAACTGGATTGTGAAGCTGATTCCTTCCTCAGTTAATCCTCCAAGAGCCCTGAACCCTCATTATAAACTGCAACATTGATATTACTTGAGAGAAAATTGGTTCTTGAAGCCTGTAGTCATTGCAGGTAGAATTACAGAGTTCTGTGTCGGTAGGAGTCAGAAACACCTTTTTCTGAGAGATTCTGAGGGACTAATAGTCTGGTTTTCTTCTGCACAGAAACAGCTCTCCTGTATGCATTTAATGACCTGATAACCTTTAGACTTCTTGGTGCCTGTGCAACCTGAAGCAGCATCTGCCCGTCAGAGTCACGCAACCAGAATTGGTTCCTTCCCCTCCTGTCAGACTGCTTTTTCTTTGTTTTCATCTCCTCTGTGCTAACAACCCTTCTGTGTAGCATCCTGCAAGGTCAGTCTCTGGCCCTCTCCTTTAGCACATCTTGTGTCACCCTGGTCTCTTCTCTACCTGTACAGCTATCCGTGCTGGGTAAGTGTCTTTTCTGTAGCTGCAACACCTGTAACAACCTTACTTTGTCTCTTGTTGACTCTCTGTCTTGTTTCAAATTATGTTTGAAATAGCTTTTCACCTTTGCTATATCTATTTTTTGTCTTCACTGCTTGCTTGACTTGTAATTACATTAGAGGTGCTCAGTGAAACACTCTGGAGCAGCTAAAAGGCAAGTCCATATACACATCCTCTGTTAAACTGGAATTCACAGGCCAGAGCAGTTACTTGATACGTGTTGTAAAACCAAAGCAGAAATGAAGTACTCCCTTGTGAGTTTGGAAGTGACCCTCAACCTGTGCTTGAAGGGTGTATCAGTATTGTTTCTCCAGGTGTAAAAAGCAATTAGCATCAGCAACTTTTAAGATACTGATTTTTAAATGCTCTCCATTTTGGGCTGTTTTTCCTCCTTTGCTGTTTGGGACATGTATTAATGAAGAATTGTGAGTTGGAGAAGAGAATGCCTCTGATCCCCACAACATAAGAAATGTTTTTGTCATAAGCCATTGCAATATGTCAGTGAAAGTTTTGTGCTACACTGAGGAATTCTTGTACTGTCTCATGTCAAACTGTGATATTTAATTCAGCAAGTGTGATGTTATACCCTATAGCTGAAATTACAGCCAGTAGAATCTGCTTAGCTCTGTAATCTGATCAGGTTGCCTTCCTACAATGGTAGTTTAGTCTGTATTAAACAGAAGGCTCTTTCTGCCCTCCTCTCCTGTTTTATGATGCTATACTTGGTGACAACAAATTCTGAAAAATTAACACATACATGAAGGCAACAATACATATATTTTCTTTCTTTCATGAGTTTTGTGGAAAGGCTATTGTTTAGGATTTGATACTACACACCTTTTAGGCCTGAGAAGTGTCTGGTTAGTGAAACTCCTTCCTAGTTTTTTTCATATTTAGTAGTTGTGCCTGTTGTTACTGATCACAAAACTAACTCCCTACGGGGTGGTGAAGCAAAACAGTTGGCATGCTTAGGCAAACATCTATAGTATGATGTGTACAAAACTGCTGGCATGAAAGTGTACCTTTCATGACTATAATAACTCTGCTGACATCTTGCTTTCTTATTAACATACATTCAGGTTATGTGCATGAAACTCCAGCTACATATGGTGGAGCTCAGAGTACTAGGTAATTGACGGCGCTTTCTTCATTCTTTGAATGATTTGAATGATTCAGGGTCTGGTGTTGACAACAATTCTTTCTATCTAAAGACAACTACAGTGCAGGTTGTTTAAACTACTCCCCATATACCCAGAAGACTCAGAAGTAAAACAGAGCAAGAGCTAGGTTTACAGACCAGCATTTGGTGAAGACTTGTTTGTGCTATGTCTTATCAGTAAGAGACGAGACTCTTTTGCGGGAAGCAGCTAGCCAGCCTCCGTTGGTCTTGACAACTCAAAGGGGAGTGATGGTTTCTATCAAATGGAAAATTCTGTATGTATAAACTGAGTATAAAATAATGTAGCATATGCATGTACACCTGTATAAAAGACTATTATAGACTTACTAGAATTATCATAGAACATGCTACAGAGGCATAGCTTTTATTCTGTCATGAGTGTTAGTTGATGTATAATTCAAGTTTTGAGCCAAATGAGTTTGTGATGATTTAGCCTGGCTGTTGCTCCAAAACTTCATAACAGAGCATATTATAGAACTGGTAAAATAGGTCATAATTAAGAAATTTTATTATATCTATGTATAAACAACTTATTTGTATTCATAGTAGATTGTCTTCACAAATCTATTCTTGTCTCAGAGCCAAATAGAAATGTAATGTCATTGTTATGTTTAGGTGAACATCATGCTCTTGTATTTCTCTCTGTTTGGCCTTGAATAAAAATCAGAGCAACAATAATATAAATGGTATGAAAGTAGTCATGAACAGTAGCCCATCTGTACTGGACAGAATTCTACAAATCAATTAGATGGTCATAAAAAGCTAATCAGATGTGGATGAATCAACTGTGGAAATAAAATAGATTGAACTCTTATGTTTATTGTTCATGTAGAACCCTTTTTAATAACCAAGATGGGTAAATTACAGTAATTAACCTTTAAAAATTTAGATGATTTCCAAATAATAGCTTCAAACAATGCCTGTCCTTTTCATTGTTATTTTTAAGTGTTTTGCCCATGACAAAGCAGTTTCATTACAAGTTCTACAGAGACAGTTGTTTTGTAGTTGTGCTTTTTTTTCTTATTTCTTAGTCATTAGACTTTCTACAGTATGTACTCCTACCTCTCCCTCATCAGATAGCACTTGAAGCCAGAAGAAATCAAATTCGTATATCCTAGGAAGCAATGTCAAGAAAACTTGTCTCCTGGAGACCACTTGAATTGGGTCTCACTGCTCTCTTGGGAGAGATTATCTGACAGGTCATCAAATCCTACTCCTAGCCATAGGAGCATCTCGTCTGGGCTAGACCAATGCTGGCAGCAAAGGCAACGTGTAGCCCAACACTTTTGGACAGGTTGCCTGGATCCTTAGCAATTCACAGGACTGGGGATAGTTTCATCCACTTTGTGTCATGCTTTGAGGTAGCACACAATTTTGAGAGGATTACACAGGTTCATGTTACAGCATGACTGAAGAGAGATCCCTACAGCTACAGAAGCCTGGAGTACTGAGCAAGTCTTCATCTGGAAGCGTTAGGGGAAACATTTGCTTTTACAGGGGAAGGCAAAAGGTATCTGTAAGGGAATCTTTATGTAGACTTTTTTTACCTCTTCAAAGCCCTCTGTCCAGATCTTCATTCAGGAGAGGAATAGTGCAGCATCTGTTACTGTAGAAAATGCTTTTTTTTTTGTTCTCACTGGCGTAAATGATTTGTAAACTAATCAAGTGAAAACGTATTTTTATTCAGTATTTTGACTACTTGTCCTTCAAATAATTTATTTTCAGCATTCTGAGGTTGAAATTTCTCAATGGTGCTGTAAAGTCTTAATTAAAAGAGATAACTTATGATGCATTAAAAAATAAATAAATAATCCAGTACTGATCACAATACATTGGATGGAATGGCAAATGGTTTGAGCTTCCTAAATTACTGGTATTACCTGCTGATATGAGGGCTGTTCAAAAGGGCACTTCACTTTTGGGTTTATTTATTAAAATCCTGCACTCAACTGTAAGAAATTAGCCTCCTAGAGATGAATCGCTCCCTACTCAGAGGAGCCTGAAGCAATGAAACCAATCATGCACATTGCAGAACGACACAGCAACACAAGATCCAATGTTTTACTACATCTCTCACGCAAGGTGCTAAACAGCAATGTGAAGCATTCCTAAAGGAGACAAATGTCCTTGGCTTAAAAGTGATGCTCTTAGATATTTTCCTCAAATAATTAATGTCAAATTTACAGTGCTGTACAATTATCCTTTTTATCTTGTAACTGGAGACTCTTAATAACTGAGGTAGTGTGAAACACAGGCTATTGGACTCTGACAAAACCTGGAAGGATCACTAGATCAGTTTTCAGGTAAGCATAAATAAGGAGACAGAATGTCTCATTTTATCTGTGAGTTTTATGTATTGAAGCTGGGATTAAAGTCTGTCTTGACTTTTTGAAGTGAAAACGAAGCTTTCAGTTCTTCATTAGCTAGAGAGATTTTTAGCATTTCCTTCAAAGCATGCACCTGGAAGACATCAGGGCAGAAGAGATGCAGCTCAGCTAAGTGCCTTGGCAGCCTAGAATACTTTGCAATCCAGCAGGACATACCACAATCAATCTCTCTTTCCAGCCAGTTCACAGCACAGTAAGCTCAGTGTTGGTAGTGTGGAATATCTGCATGCTACAATGATAAACCTGTTCCAGGTAAGTTAATTAAGCAATGCAATTCCTAATTGCCTGGAATTTTAATATGTATAGATTGGACATGTGTGGGAAAAGGTTCACAGAATTTCATCTGAACTTTGTGATATATCATCCTACAATGCATTTCAACTACATCCAGTGCAAGAGTTCCTTAATGGGGAAACCTTCTATACAGAATTGTGTAGCCCTAATCTGCATGAT
Organism: Calyptomena viridis; assembly: GCA_013390005.1. Lineage (NCBI taxonomy): Eukaryota > Metazoa > Chordata > Aves > Passeriformes > Eurylaimidae > Calyptomena > Calyptomena viridis. Next base: position 107,948 of record WEIV01008635.1, on the reverse strand, counting down.
TTTCATCTATTGCCAAGTTAGGGGTTCACATTGTCCTAAGATAATTGCTTTTCTTACTCTTGTGTGACTTCAGTAACAAATGGCATTTGTGCATTGACTGACATCAATAGGATTTCCACTACTGACTGGGGTAGGTGGAGGTGGGTAGTGATGCTCGGATCTTCTCTTAAATGTTAGCAGTGCTCCAATAGAGCTGCTGTTTCTGGACAGAAAATGGCTGGTGGGAAACATGGTGGTTGGAAGTTGTCTTGGGTAGCAACCACAAAATGATAAGCATTTTCAATTCTTAATGAAGTAAGGAAGGGAGTCAATATGCCATCTGCCTTGGATTTCTGGAGGGAAGACTTCAACTTGTCCAGGTCACTGGTTCAGAAAGTCCTTTGGGAAATAGCCCTTATATACAAAAGGGTTCAGGAAGGCTGGGCATACTTTAAGAAGAAAATCTAAAAGGTGCAGGAGCAGGCCATCCCTGTGTGCTGATAGAAGAGTTGTCAGAGAAGACCACCAGATCACTAAAAAGGGAGGTTTTGCTGGAATTCAGGGGAAAAAAAGATTATAATCTGTGGAAGAAGGGGGAGCATGACACTCAGGAAGAATACAAGAATGCTGTTAGGTCATGTAGAGTGAAAATTACACAGGTGAAAGCTCAGGTAGAACTCAATCTGGCCACTGCTGTGAAAGACAACCAAAAGTATCTTTCTAAACACATTAGCAACAAAAAGAGGGCCAAGGATAACCTCCATCTTTTATTGTATGTGGAGGGGAACATTGAAACCAAGGATGAAGAAAAGGTTAAGGTACTTAATGCCACCTTTGCTTTAATCTTCAACAGAAAGATCTGTTTTCCTCAGGGCAACCGAAGATGTATAGGGACATCCGTCCCTGAGGGACGGGGAACAGAACAGACCATCTGCAATCCAAGAGGAAGTAGTTATTGACCTGCCTTGCCACTTGGACCCTGTATTTGGTTTCTGTGGCCAGGTTTCAGTAGCAGGAGGGGAGAGCTATAGGGGAGGCTTCTTTGAGAAGCTTCTGCAAGCTTCCCCCATGTCCAACAGAGCCAATGCCAGACAGCTCCAGGCTGGACCTGCTGCTGGCCAAGGCTGGGCCAATCAGGAGTGATATTAACACCTCTGTGATAACATATTTAAGAAGGAAGACAAAAAAAGTGAAGGGTAGATGAAGATGGGAGCCAGAGAAGAGCAGGTGAGAAGTTGTGAACAACAATGCAGACACCAAGGTCAGTGCAGAAGGAGGGGCAGGAGGTGCTCCAGGTCACCTGAGCTGAGGTTCCCCTGCAGCCTGTGGTGAAGACCATGGTGGAGCAGCTGTGCCCCTGCAGCCCATGGAGGAGCACAGCGGTGCAGAGATCCACCTGCAGCCTGTGGAGAAGCACTGTATGTATTGTAGTATTTCGGGTGCGAAGGAAGAACAGCTTAATTGGTAGTTCTGAAAAATGGATAGTATAAGAGGTCTATCCTTCATCCACTTTATTATGGGGCTGCGGCAGATTGGGAAAATTATCTCTTTCTGCAGAAACAGTCCTTAGAGTGGAAATCAGTTGTAGGAGGTCAAGCCCAAAGAGACAAAAGGCAAGCAAGGATAAACTGATAAGACTAGTAGCACCGAACACCAGAACAGCATCCTGTTCCCCTGTCCCTCTACGCATACAAGTCATATAGCAGAGGAAGGGAAACTTCCAACATCTTGGCAGCTCTCTGAAGTATGCAAGTAATTTTAACATTTGGCTCAGAGCAGAGAATATCTTTCCAATGAATTTTTATAGTACAGGAACATTGACATTAAGCACTGAAGAAATTAAGAACCTGAAACCAAAGAATGGCAAAGGACTAGTAACAAAGCAAGAGGAATACCGTGATATTTTTCAAGTTCATCTGTAGCATGTATTTGATAAATTATATAGGGTTAATAAATTACCATCCAGAGTACATCCACATTATCTCCTTAGCTATTCTCATGCCACAATGCATCTTCATTATGCCTTTAACCCTTAACTGCTATGTTGCTGCCATCTTAATAAAGAGGAGAGTTTCATGGCAAGAGATCTTTCAAGTAGCAGGCAATTCACTACCGAAAAAGCCACTTTGAAACTGCTAATGCAGTCTTTGTAACCAGTCTCTCTTGAGGAAATCACCTTCAGAGAAGCATGAGTTGCAGTTGCTACGACAAATGTTAGTCTAGATAAGAACAGTCACAGAAAATGCTTACTATTCTTCAAAGACTGTGTCCAGTCAGTACTGTTCAAAACACGTGTCACAGAGACTGAAATAGGGACATCAATGATACGACTGCTATAAGCAGAGCAGTTAACATAAAACACCCTCTGCAACAGCTACTTTTCTTGTAAACTGGAATAAAGACAGACAGTAAATAAAGAACTTGTATAACTAGAAAATGGCTTACTAAAAGAAACAAACAAAACCCAACAAAAAGTCACAACAAAATCACACTTCAGTGTGTGGGCAAAGGTCTGACTTTAATTTAAAGTATGTAGCCAGCATCCAAGCTCTAAAAGTCAGGTAAGCATGAAAATGGAAGGGAAGCTGGTGCCTTGCTGGCATGCTTGTCAAAACTGTCCTGGGGTGGTCTCTAGAACATACTGAGTTTGTTAGCAGGATATGAATTCCCACAGGACATTGAGGAAGAACAGTTGTTTTTATTTACACATATAGGATTTCCATAACACCTGTCAAACAAATGCTATTTGCTGCATTTCTAACAGCTGTGAAAACAGTAACAAATACAGAAAAAACACCAGTAAGCATGCACACCGCAAGGTTTTTTGTAATTTTTTTTTCCCCAAGACAGTTTACTTCTGAGGAGGTATTCAATTTTATTTCACAAGTCTATGCAAACTACTTACGAGAAAAGTATTCAAAAGATAACACTTTCAAATACAAATTTTTGTTTTAGTCATGAAAAATTACATGTGAGATATAGCTTTTGTATGCAGGTTAAGACTTTCCACATACAAACAGTCCTGCAAATCCTCCTTTACAACAGAAGGGAATGAATTATTAGAATGATATTCCTGAAACATTCTTCACTTAAAAGTAACTGTTTCATTAAAAAGACTGCTTTTAAATCAGTAATTCTGAAAGAAAGCTTTCACAATCATCCAAAAGGAGACTATGATAACATGTATGCTTTGTCTTTGTTGCTAAACTCATCCCCAAGGAACACTGCTCAGGTCTATGGGTTTAGGTATAAAGCATGATGAGGATTCTGAAGACTATTTTTATCGAAGAAGCTGGTCAGCCTCCTTGCACTTGCTTTCTTTTGTTTTCCTCAGTAATGCCCGCTTTATAGCATTGATCTTTTCATCAAGTTCAGCCAATGAATAGTTCTGCTAAAAGAACAAAATAAAAATCACAATCATTTACATCTTGTAATTGCTAGAGAAATGGCCTAGCACTTAATACTTGAGGCCACTGCATATTACACTAAGTGACAGAAATACTTTTGCAGAATTGTCTGAATCTAGTCTTTGGCTATTTAAACTCGGAAGAAAAAAGAATGTCAACTTGGAAGAAACACAGTCCTAATCATGAATCAATATATCCATGCTACTTCTATTAAATGCTTGTTTAATCTGGTCATAAAAAAACAACAAATCCTTTGATGTTAAAACACTGAAGGAAACTATCTAGATCTTGGAGAACTTGTTTTATAGCTGAAGGGTTTTCTTCCTATTGCCCAACATCAAGCTCCTCTGTACCCATTTAACATGCCAATTTTTTTATGTCTTCTTACACAAACTGGTCATCCTCTTTTTTTATAAAAATATTTCACCCCATGCAAGGGTTTTTTTCCTTCATGTAAACAAGCCTACTCCCACAAGTCTCAGACAGCCCACATCCTGTTCTAAGAGCTCTCTCCAGTTCCTGTCTCCAAGTGTGATGGGTACCAGCAGACAGGGTTCCAGCCACGGTCCTACTTGCACCAAGGATAACTTCTCTCTTGTGGCCTGACATACATGGTTAGTGCATTCCCTTATGTGATGGTGCTGTGAAAATGCCAAGTCTTTCTGCCTTAGGTTAGTTAATCTGCTATAATGTTGGGTCCTTCTGCAATACTTTTGCTGAGCCAGCAAGGGACTTCTGTATCTTCATAAACCAATAAAGCAAATTGAAAAATAATTTTAAATTAACAAAAATCAGCAAGCCACAAAACCAGAAGACATTACAGAGCTGATCAGTATACAGAAATTGACTGTTGCTCCCAGCTTGACTAAGATCATTGCAGACCTGTTTTATTCTATGATCCTTCTAACTGGTGAAAACACTAAACTTGCCCTAGTACAGATTCTTAGAAGACTCATTTCATTGTAACACCCATTAGCTTTCTGTCTCTTTCCCTCTTTCTTTGCCAGCAAGCTACCCACTACTGATGCAGCTATTTCTGAGAACCCAGATATTTGCTTGGTAGAACTTCTGCCTACTTTCCACTCAAAACATCTAAACTTAAGAGAAACAGAAGTTAACAGCACTTACATGGGGAGGTTGAACCTTTCTCCTCTTGCCAGAACAGCTCTGAAAAAGAGACATAATCAAAACACACTTAATGTTGCATTGACAGAGCACCACAAATAATTCTGTAACAACGCTGACAAGAGTCTTTAAAGTATAGAAAAAACAGACTAAAGAAATAATTTTTACAATTCAGTACTTTGGATCCTGACAAATACTACTGGAGAACAGTCAGAAGCTGTTCAAGCTTCTCCAAACTTGGCAACCAACAACTATCAATTTAACTGAAGCTTCCTTCAGACAGAATTGAGCTTTTGAAACTGTCAATATTTTTCTTCCTAAAATTTGCCTGTATCCACACCATTATTTATGCAAAACTTTGTTAAAATACACAAATTACTGTGCAAGAATACTATTGCCACTATAACAAATTTTTCCCCAATCCTCATTCTAGAAAAGATCCCAAAGCACTCTTCAGAGAAATTTCAGCTTATGAAAGTGTATGTTTTAACTTCTGGTTTTCCACAACTTAAATAAAATTCTTTATTAGTGAGGCTATACCTTTATCTCCAACACGAATTAAAAATATGAAACAAAAAATTATAAAAGCTGCTATTGATTTTTAATTGCTGACTCTTGTTTGGCTGGTCTCAAAGGACAAGATATAAATTAAAATATGATCAAAAGTAAAAGAGATGTTCTTACTGTTACATGGGGAAAGAAAGGCAAGATAGCAGACAAGAAATTTCTACAGTCGAGTAGAGTAACAACTAATGTTCTCTTTGTCTAATATCCTTTGGTGAGTGAAGGTTTAGGTGTACTATTAAGAAAGCCAGAACTCTGCCTGGAAACTAGGAACAAAGAACCTAAGTCATAGAACCACGTGAAACATTTTTTGAAGGGTTTACTCTATCATCCTTTTGGAAGTTACTCAAATAGCTAATTATTAGCAATCAGATTGTGTACAGAAGCCCAAAGGACTTGAGCTGATTTAAGCCAGTAATGATTTGTATCAAAATCCAAACTTCAGTCAATTTTTTTGACATAAGAAACACTTCAGATTTTAAGGCAGGGGAAGAGAGGTTCCCCAACCTCTGTGACACATTTCTTACAAATTAGTTAAGCTTGGGTGGCTGCAATTTTTTCCTCCCAACAGACATTGTTTTCTTTCGAATTAGAAATTAGGTAGATATGAACTTGACTAGGTGGTCCACATGTAATATAACCAGTACACCAAGCCAGAGTTGTCTATCAAAAGTGTCTGCCCTCTAACTCCTTTTCTCTGGACACCAAAGACTTAAACACAAAAGGCCTGAATGCATTTAGGCATGCCAAAAGAAGGTGAGAGAATTTCTTACTACAGATTGAAAATATTCAGGAGACAGTCCTTCCAGCTCAAGGATTTTGTCTTCAAGCTTCTTAATTCTCTGATAAATGTCTCTTGGTACTGGACCACCTAAATACATCAGTATAAATGCAAAGAAATCAGAAAAAGCACTTCGGTAGCATTTTAAACTAAAGATGAATTCTTCAACACCAGCTATGAATCAGTAGCTAAAACAACATAAATGGATGGGATAATAAAAAGAAAGGATAATTAATATGATGTAGGATAAAACCTGATTGATAAGCCAGTGCAGTCAGCAAAGGCAATACGACAAGTTCATGCATTTGGCTGAAGTATGTCCTTGGAACAACTAAAGATCACTCTTACAATGCACTGGTCGTACATGAAATGTTACCATTTCAAAACTGACGGCAGCATTAGGAAAGAGCAGATAGGATGGCAGACCACACATGAATTCCACATTGATATCTAAGGTTTCTTTCAGAACAACCTATCTCCACTGACCATCAGAGGTTAGAGGACAGGTATGAATTGTGCTTGACAAAACCAGCATTTCCCTGGCCACACATGGGAGAACAAGGGAGGGGAATGTGTGTGTCAAATAGAATAACAGAGCCTTGGGGGAAAAAAAACAAAACAAGATAGAAAAAATGACTAAACAAACATAAAAGCCCCAAGCTCCTCCAAGAAACACTACCTACCCCCCCCAAAAAACCCCAACCACACAATAAAACTCAAAATCACCACAGAAACAACAGCAACAAAAAACCCCACCTTAACCCATTTGCTGTTTTCATCTACAATACAGCGGCTTAGGCTTGTTTCCCCATGTAAAACCAGAACTTATCAGAAGATCAGAATTAGCAAATATCTTATTTCCACTACATAGTATTCTATAAACTGAATTAACTGCTAATCACAACTAAGTATTGGCTATTCCAATTAAAATGATAGTCTGGTTCTGAACATTAACAACCAAAGCCTTAGAATGCTTTTACTTCTTGTCACTCATTTCCTTTTATTTCTAGGTCTTTTAGGCAACACAATTTTATTCCACAAACTGCCAAAAGAAGCACTAATGTTTGTGGATTTTTTACCATTTATTTATTTTGTCCCTTCAGAGAAACAATTTTCCAGGGAGGGAAACCACCTGTTCTGCTCTTTAATCATCAATCAGCAGCTACTAATTAAATTGGATAACCTCTCACTCTTAATATTGTTTTCTCTTAATGTAAAGGGAAAAGAGCAGTGCTGGCGCTAGAAGAAGCTGTTCTGAAAAACAGCAGGTGAGTCAAGATTAACTCTTTGTGTTGCCAGAAACAAAAACTGGTGAGCAGGTAGCTGAGGCATGTTACAAGCTCAGAGGAATACTTTTTCCACAGCTGCTGGAATTAAGCATCAAATAATCCTGAGACCTTCCCCATGAATGCTGATTTGGACCAGAGTTGAGGTGGTATTGGCCTCTTCCATCTTCTTAAGTTATAATTTAGTTGAGCTGACCTGTTCCTTCAAACTAAACTATCATCTATTACAGGCACAACCTGGAAGAAAGGACCTCTCCTTAGCTACCTTCAGTCATTACCCCTGATACACAAACTCCAAAGCTTCTACACATGGTAACCCTAATGCTGGTCAGCTACTTCCAAATTCTACTTCCATGCACAAAAGCCAGCTTATTTTTGAGACAGCTCTACAGCTAAGCATCAAGCTCTGACTGCTCCCTCAACTGTATCTAGGCATATCCTGCTCTCCTTGCTGCCAGAGGATTCTAATCCCGTACATGCCCATAGGAATCCAGTAATCTAGACAATGTTCACCATATTCTTAGAGAATGGATTGGTATGTATTCAGAAGACAAAAAAAGTCAAGTGTGTCTGCACTGTCATGTGTAGAAAACTCACCTTACTAGATAAAGATCTAGGCTTCTGTCTGTTTTGAAAACAATTTTCAAGAAAAATCAAATTCCTCCTTGATTTATATTAGTCACTGATTTATATTACAAACTGGGACTGGTGTGAGGAAAGCAACTACCTAAAAATATCAGTAGCCTGTTGGCTATGGCATTTATTTTAGTGAAAGTACTGACAACAAGCTTCCAACATACTGGAAAATAAGCTTTACACCTAACTGTATTTCAAGAATCATCCGCCTTTAGGAAAAGGTTTCAGATTGTCCTGTGGGTCGATTCTATCCCCAGATCACGAGTTGTCTATGAAGCAGCACCAAGTCCTAACCTCAGCTTTTCCTGTTCAGTGGGTCAAGGCAGGGGCATTCTGCTGGCTAGGGAGAACCCCTAACTCCAAATATTCCACATTGTTTTAAGTCCTGTTCTGTAGTGCCTCTCTTGTTTACCACCATTTATATCACCAATCACTAACTCAGCATCTCAATCTGGGCTTAGGGCTGGGTTCCATTTTGGACATAAGAACCTAAACATTGTATCATTGTCCCTGGGGGAAGTAAACCCCTCAGTGGATTCATCCACTGTTTTACAGTAACAGCTTTTATAGACTTGCCCAGTTTCACCACTGAAATTATAACTGTAGTATAAACCGGCACACTGACATCAAAATTAAAACATGATACAAACCTGTTTGTAACCGTAAGTGTGCTTCAATGTTCTGCAATCTCTCCTCAACAGCTTGGTTTCCACAATCATGCACGGGTACGTTGGCTTTGTGACTGGACCCAAGTGCTCCTTCAGACCTAGTCTGAGGTCCATATGTATTTACTACTCTAGAAACTAAGTAAAGAGAACACAAATTTCACATACATGCAACTAAATGAATCAAAATACTCAAACACGAAAACCTGTGTTAAATCAATTTCACACAAGTCTCTCATATGAAGGGTCCTACACTTCAAGGTCACAAGTTCATGTAAAAGTATTTTCCTACTTTTTGCATGAGTAAATAACGTAAACAAAAACCTAGGACTTTACATATGAAAAGTAAAAGAACCGCTCATACATTCATGTAGAATGGCCGTATCAAGAATTTGTCATCAGCTGCTGATAAATAGTAGAAACCTTGATATCTGTGTCAGCAGTTGTACAAGTGGGCTGTTGTGAATGCAAAGAACAGGCCAGACCTAATATTACATCATAAATACATGAAGACAACGGGAGGTAAACAACTAAAAGAACCAGTACAAACCTCAGCAAGAAAGTTCACTTCAACTTTTTGTTATTTGGGTAAAAGCTTTAGTGACTCTTCAGCTGAAGTGACTCTTCTTTTTACCCATGCTGAGCCATGTCTTCATTAGAAGATTTTGCTAACTTCTCTTTAAGTCAGTCACTTCTTAAGTCCTTCCTGATAAAACTACTGCAGTGTACTGTAGACTTGAAGACCACGTTGGCAGCTCCAGACACTGAAGTATACACACACACCCCTTCTCATTCAGACAATCATGAAGGCCATCATGAAGGCCACATGCTTGCTTTAGTTTATGCTGGTTTTACTTCCAATTCCTTCCTATTCAAGTTTCAGTTACAAACTGTTCCTTCAAGTGCAAACTTTCCTTTTTCCTGTAATACGTTACCATTCGAGTTACAAGCTAACCCTCAGTTTAAAAAAACGACTAGTGAAAGAGGTTCTTAGTGAAAGATTCTACAATCAATCTCACTTCGCCCTTTCCCTCTTAGCTCACCAGACCTTTCAATACTTATCACTGTGCTTCACTCTCTTATTCTGAATTATAGAACTCAGAATAATTAACCAGTTTCTAGAACCACTATCAAGTGCATAACTGAATACTACCTCTCGCAAAAATGGAGAAGAGGGTTACTCTCCTCCTCATTTTCAGTATTTTGTTTGTTTTTAGACAGGGTAACTTGTGCAGTGGTAAACTTGTTCCCCAGTCTGTCACTTCCCACAAATCTATGTCTTGGAGCTTTCACTGTGTCCCAAAACTATTTTCTATTTTAACACATGCCAACTAATGAAAACTAGAAGATAATTCTATCTCATTTCCACTCCTTAACTGAACTGCTGACTTCACCTTAGAAGAAAAACTAAGAATTGTTCAGCTTCTCTGTTCTGCTTTATCTTTTGCACATTTCCTTTCAGACAATGAAAATACTCTGTTTTGTTTTGGTCTTTAGTGCCTAGCCTAACCATTAGTTTAGTGAAGCAGATATGGGATTGAAAACCTTGGAGACATAGACAAAGATGTAAAAGTATTCACGAGAGTCAAAAAAAAAAATCAGTAAGTTAAGTTTGCATTTTCAAGCATTCTAGAAAAAGCTTTGCAGTCAAAAATTCATCACTGTTATATCTGGACACTTAATAAATGGGTATTAAAAGAGTTGCTTACCCTTTATATGGCTTTTAAATCCAGGATAGGGTGTGAAAATTGCATCTGTTCTGGCACAGCTGTTTTCTAAGTAAACAGTAATATAAAAAGTGAGGTTCTAATTATGTATTTATAATTGAAATTATTCAAACCACCATCAGTTTTGATGATTTTAACAAATCTAATTAAAATATTGCAGACAATAAAGACACCAGAAATACTTCATTCGTTCCATAAACACTTGCCCATTAAGTTTCACACACTTGCATGGACCCACTGGTTTTAGCCAGATAAGCTACTCATAAATGTACGCACACATGTATATAAATTTTATTGGATCAGGACTAAATTTACTGTGTTCTTACTTGTGACTGTGTTTTTCTGTAACTTATTTTTCTTCCTGTACAGAAGCCTTCTTCCTGCTTACCACTGTTATTATGGTTGTATGTCCTTTTCTGAAACCGTTCTCCTATTTTTAGACTGATCTAGTACTCATCAGCAATCTTTTCTAAGCCTTCCTGCACTTATTCTGATGCCTGTGACTTCTTGCATTTGTTTAACCATAAAAACCTACATTAAAGACCACCTTAGTTTCTTCCAATGTTTATATTTTAATCTCTGTTAATATACACCAAAGCTTTACATGTATTTTATTATGCCTGAACATACCAGGAAAAGTCTTATCATCCTTTCCTTTGTATGTAATTAACAATTTCAGGAATCAGTATTTTACCATCTAGCATATTCTACTAGACTTGAGATGTCATTTGCATTCCAACTAACATTCAAGGAATTAAACTCTTTCTAAGAAGCTTATGGAACAATAAGCTTTGATCTTTAAGAGATAAGTACATTATAGAGACAATGCACATCTGGGTTCACAGGTACTTTAAAAATGTCTCCATACTATTTATGTATTTAAAAGTGTCTTAAACATGAAGACTCATTTGACTACACAGTTATTGACTGTGTAAATGGGATCCAGACTACCAGATGGATTTAAGATTGTCTGGTTACAGAGATACAGCCCATTGTACCAGTTGGTGTACGAAAAACATCAACAGCATGAGCAATGTTAAAAGGGAAAAGTTATTCCAAGTAGCTAATAATTCAAATTGATTGCAAAAAATACTTTTTTGTAATTTAACTAGCATTAAATTAACTTCAACTTGAATATGCAATTCACATGACATTTCTGATTTGCAATTCCATTTACTTTGAAGGAACATCTAGTCAAAACACCAGGAACAATCACTACAAAATCATCTGATCTGAGACAGAAGTTGTTACAATGAACACACTAGTAGCTATAATCTTTCTGTAGGACATGCATTAAATATTGTCACCCAGTGACTACTTTCCTTGTTTTTCTGACATCTGCACTGCACATGCAAGTTCTTAATTTTAAAACAAAGTTATTCTTAAAAGAAAGTTCAGTTTTAAATATAGATTAGTGCCTTTAAAAGTAAAAAAAAAAAAAAAA
>WEIV01008635.1:26126-78548 GCA_013390005.1 Calyptomena viridis | reverse complement strand
AAGTGTAAGGCCCTATATAAATATATCACCTATAAATATAAAGACATAAAAATAATCATCTATACTCAAAGAAAGTTTGTGGGAGATCTGCTTGGGTTTGCTGACAGACTCCAGTAGAGGGAGGAGGATGAATCTTTAGAGCCAAGGAAGACATCACGTAGTCCTATAATAACCNCTGCCCTATATATGACAAGAGTTTTAAGTGTGTGTAATTCTCCTTGATTATTCTAAAAAAATGAATGTATCTAGTATAATTTTGTATATCACCTACTACAAAAACAGCTTTGGTGGCAAGCAAAATCAANAGCACAAGATTATGTCTTTCTGAGCTCTGTGGAATTATCTTCCTCTTGAGAGGGCTCAGATACATCCAACAGCTCCTTTCTGACAGTTGAGGTTCACAAAGTAGATCTCATGAGGAGAGAAGTGGTGTGATCCAATAGATGCACCATTCTGTGATGGTACGCAGGGAGATGCACTTTTCTGTAGATACTGCAGTTACACACCAACTGACAGTGCAGAAACAAGTCCTTCCAGCCTAATGCTGCTGGTCCCCAAATGCAAACAGGTGCAAGAGGTGGGAAACTGGGAACCTATGACTGAAGTGGGGAAAGGAACCTGAGGAAGAAAGAAACCAGGTGATGGCTTACATAAGAAGCAATTTCAGAAAGAAGAGGTTTGTATCTTATGCTTTCCACCAAGAACTTAAAATATGTCAGGGAACAAAGGAAGGTAGAAATGTGAGAGAGGGTATTCTGGGAATGGTGTCTCCTGTGACTGACACTTCCAGGAACCAGAAGTGAAGCCAAAGCATTATGTCTGAGAAGGCTTTGTCCTTCTCTGATAGTTTTACAGTCAACATTATTTCATTGTCTGCATGAAATATTAGAGCTGATGACAATGCTGTAGGTCCAATGAAATGGGGAGATTTGGGGAGGAATATTGTTCCCTTGAGTAGCTTCGCAAGATCAGCTTACAGAAAGGGATGGGGAGTGGCAGGAAAAAAAACACATGGGAAAGAAGAACCGAAAATTTCCAGAGTGTCCTGCCAAACAGTACAGCTATCAGGAAGATCATTTGTGCATAAGGGAATGGCGAGATCCCAAGGGTGCCAGCAGTACTGTACACTATTTGTAATGATTTTGTAGTGAGATCCAGAGACAAGTTTTCCATTACCAGCACTGTGAAGAATTGAGTTATGGAGTCTAATGGTGAAGAATTTAATTGCTAAATCCAAGCCTCTGAAAGTGAAAAAATGGTATTTGCTGCTCAATGTGAAAGATTTTTCTTCTTTGAGAGCTCACTTCTTTGCTTTCATTGAAGGAGAAAATAAAAAGATTTTCTTAAAAATGAAGAGTAAATACTTGACAATATGTCTGTGTACATAGTTTCATTTTATTTAAGATGTGGCATGAAAGACCATGAAATATCTTCATCTGGCCTTTCATTAAACCACATTATCTTTAAACATATATCATGGAAATTAAAGAGTTTGTAGTATTAAAAACATATAAAAAGTCTTTGCATGTAATCCTTTATGTGAAGGCTCAAGCAATCATCCAAGGCCAGAGTACTTGAAGAACTGAGGAACTGTTAAATTACTATGATCTTAAAAATGATTACGGTAATACTTTGGAGAATACATTTTCCATAACAAATATAGAACATACTTTCTAATTTCTATTATGGTTATCAAGGTCATTCAGTGACAGAATGCAAAATCTTTTCTTTTTCTCATTCAGATACTGTCAGGTGCATAAATTCTATAGCTAATGTAGAAAGGCATTTAAAATTGGAACTTATTAATGAGGAGATTATGTCTTTGCCCAATATCATACAACAATTTTTATCTTCTGAATGGAATTTAACAATAACCAGGCTCAAGCTGGCTTTATTCCACTAATACATGCCATTTCCAAAAGTGTGTTGCCGTATATGTTAAACACAGTGCACACCCAATTACCCTAGCATTCCTTGAAAATTAATTTCAAATACACATTTATTGTAAGTGCTTTGGGGCAAGAACCATCTTTTGTTATTAAACAATACAAATGGGATCTTGGCCTGTAATTGGGGCTTCTAAGCACTGTGAATTCTTTCACCAGTGTCTCACATTCTCTTTCTCACTCTCTTTGTCCCTCTGCAGATTATGCCAGTGTTTACAAAGGTTGGGATCCCTTGCATCCTCATCAGTTTTTACATTTGCCCAAGAATCAGATTCAGTTTAGCCTAGCATTCTTCACAAAGATAAAAGGGTGACACATTTCTGCTTTTGAAAAGTGGAAAAGCTGATTTAATGCATAAACCCTATCCTAAAGCTGTCTCCAAGGTGAAATTGCACCAGTCTCAGAATAAAACGTGGAAGGAGACAGATACTTAAACTACATACAGTGGTGTGCTCGAGTACTCTTTCTTATAGTATAACCAGAAAATGCTGTAATAGCCTTATTTTCCAATTTTTAACTACTGGAACTTTGCTTTAAATCTGATTTCTTTGTGATCAGAGACACCTAAGACACCTGATTTATGTCTTAGGTAATAGTCAATCTTCTTCACATGTATGAGCTTCTATCAGTATTATATAAAACTATAATACTGCACAAGATATATTATTGAATGTTTATTTTACGGTTTTATTACCTGGAGAAATATGTATGTATACATGTGAGTCATGCATTAATCACTGAATTACTAGAATATAATGGTTGATTTATACATGAGCAGTATGTTCTATCATAAATAAATGAGTGAATTTACTAAAGTATTGATCATTCTTTGTGATTTTATTCAATGACAGTGATTTAGTAAAACTAGAAAGAAATGTGAAATTATTAAAGACATAGAAAGAGCCAGAATGGGTGGTGATACTGGCAAATTAGAAGTCTCTTTCTAAAGTCTAATACTTTAGCCTGCAGTTCAAAAGAGCTTTGCTACTGAAAGAGCATTGTGACCATAGTGGTCGTTCCCCAAACAGGAGTGGTGTAGCAACAACTATTCAGTCACAGGTTCTTAGGTTGTTTGTATAGTATAAAGCCAATAGAAACCGTTGCAATTCTCTAGCTGGACCTCCCACATAACATATATCTACGATTTTCCTGGAATTAATTGCTTCAGGAATTAGAGCATATGTTTGAGAAAACATGCTTGTCTCGATTATAGGATTTCCAGAAATAAAAAATCTACCAACATGCTGAGTATGATGTTTCAATTATTATCGTAACAATGAAAAAAGTGTTCTCTGGTTTAAATTTATGTAGCCTTTAATTTAAGTCGCTTTAGTTAAACATTGACGTGCCCAAAATGGAGGCACTGATCAAACTTCATATTTCTTTAGTAAAAACATTATATAACTCGGACAAGTCATTCTTTAACTTTCTTTCTGAGCTTCTCTATTGGCAGAACATAGTGTGCAGAAAGCATAGGAATTTATGGTGCTCAAGCTCATTAGCTGTCGCTTGCCAGGCACACCCATCTGATTAATGCAAAGTAGGTAAGATACAAACTAACTGACCTTAAAGACAGTTTTAATGCAATGCATGAGACTTTTAACTTTGATATGAAATAAAAAATGTTAAGCCAGCAGCAAGAGAAAAAACTTTCTTCTTTTATTCAATACTCTTATATAGATGTGCATGCAGATCTCATGAAGCCACAGTTATAGTTGTCGTGTATGCATCAGGGCGTATATATATACATATATATACTTTTTATTCTCAGAAGTATTCAGTATGTTTATACTTCCAACTGGTCTGGCCAGGCAGCAGAATTATATCATTTGAGTTACAGTCTGCATTACACTTAGGCTATAGCTGAAGTTAGGATTGTTCCGGATGCTCATCTAGTGACTTTAAATGAATCAGGGTGGATAAAAAAGTTGTCAGGGAAGGAAAACAGTTGATGCCAACATCTTTTTCAGATCATTATTAATAGAAAGATATCAATGTAATCCTAACTTTCAAAAAAATCACAATTAGAGGCTGGAAAAAGGTTAAAGAGAGACGTGTACAGCAGAATGTCAAGGGAATCTTGCTATTATTTTGTCTCATGGGACATGTTATACCAAATTAGTAGCCTGGTTATGGATTTGGACTGTAGGACCACTGACAGGCGTGTGACTGAATGGAAGTGCAAGATGATGAGCAGAGCTCATAGTCCCACATTGAAAACCTGTGTTCTGTTGCTAAAGAGAAGAGCTGGTAAGGACAACCCTCCACCCCGCAAAGAAGCAGACCTTTAGAAAGTTTCAACAAGTCAGTTTTTTAAAATACTGATTTGGACAGCTGGTGTTAACATCATGATTGTGATATTTCAGATATCTATCCAAAGCAAAGCTGAAATGAACTAGATGTATGTGGTGTGTCATGGAGTCCCTGCAGAGCTAGATAGACTAGAGCAGTTCCTGAGAAAGGCATTCTTAAAATACATGACCATGATTTTGAAGCATTTAGCTAGAAATATCAGTTGTATCAATAGCACGGTGTAACTGCCTGATCTGAATTCAAGGCATCCTTCTTAGAAAGGGCCTGAAACTGAGAACCTAAAGAGCTGTTAGTACTACAGGTTGAGCCTGAGGGCGCTGCTTCGGAGAGAAATCTTACCTGAATTTTTGCCATATCCTCTGAGTTATCGACAACATCACAGATTTCTGGTTCAGGGCCTCCTATTGAGAGAATTCCTGTCAGCTTCCTTGTTCTTATGGCGAAACCAGGCCTTGTAAACCCATAGGTTATTTGCTTGAACCCAATTACCAAAGAATACAGGTGACTCAGTGTTTGGTTTCTCCTTAGGCACTTCTGCCTAAGATGCTTTTGGCATGGCCCCACGACAGGACTGTCCCCACAGTTGTAGGGCAGCTCTGAGCTGAAATCTTCTTCCTTTCTGTAGAAGTGAATTACACACACTGGTGTGCAAAGAGTGTGAGTCAGACCTAAATGTGCACACACATATGGGAGAGCAGCATCAAGAAACCCAAGCTCATTCTCCCATCTGAGTCCCCTCATCATGTTAGCTAAAGTCAGACTCAGTCGTGCTTTGTTTCCACCTGAACCTGTGACTTTCACATTCCTTGCTGTTTTAACAAGAGATGGAAGAGGTCTCCCAGACACAAAAGGCAAGACCTTGAGACAAGAACTGGTCATATTGGTTCATGTAGTTATGCTGCTTGTTTGGGAGGTAGAACCTTTGAATGAGAAGGCCTAAGACAAAATTTTTGAAATTACTTTTGGAACTAATACTTTTGTCATTTGGTAATATGGCTATATCAACTTGCTTTTCCAAATATAGAATCTAAATATTTAGATAGCACTTCTGTTTAATTGTAATTCATTCTGTAGTTTTTCAATCTCTCTCCTTGTACCTCTTTTTTTCTCATATTACTGAATGTATTTAACTATGTGTAGTTTTAATTCTTGCTAGTTTTCTCTAACTTCTCTTCTCTGATCTGTATCCACTACCCTTAACTTTTCTGTTTCTCCATTTGTTTTACATGAAGTCTCGATTTATATGTAAATTAACTTATCAATTATTTTTACAGTAGCTTTCACTTGGCTGTAGGCTAGGTTCATGTCATAATTAGTCTGCTCTTCTTTCCTTGTTATGCAAGTGTTTTGGGGGATATCTGTTAAAATGTTCTTAAGCATCTCACAATTACAGGTCTCACTTTTTTTTTTGTTCATGTTCTTCTCACATCTGATTTGATTAATTTGTTTCCAGACTGACTTTTATTCTGTTCAGCCCCCACATTTCCTCAGGATCTCTTGTGCCCAGACAACCACTAATGTTTAGTTCTGCAAATAATTTTCCTGTACCTCCTCACCATAAGGTGCAAGATAGAAACCTACATGGTAGAGGCAAGAGTCTGAATAAAGACATCATCACCTAGGATATCTAAGCAATCCAGTGATGTCTTGATATTGGAAACATGAGAGTTGTGAGAGCTCTTGTAGGGGAGCCCTCTGAGGAGGAGCAGAGGTTGGCCAGTCCTGGCCTTATGCCAGACTACCACTTTTCCCCCTTCTGTCTTTAAGTAAATAATAACCATTGATTTTAAAATTCCCCTCATGTGAGCTTTCTTTTAGGTCTCAGTAATACCAAGGAGATTGATTTCAACCTCACAAATAAGCTATTTCAATCCTTCACTCTGCCCCTTTTTTTCAACTGAGCTTCTAGCAGTGGTGCCTTGGAAATTACATAATTTCTTCTCTTCATCCTCTTCAGTGTCTTAAGTCTGTTCTCAACATCTCTATGTTTTGTACTGTATGAGTGCTCATTTGTTTCCTCTTCCACTCTATCCTGTAAGTGCAACACATCCTCTGACTCCTGTAGGTGGTCTCTCTGCTGTAAGACTGGTTGCTCCTCCATACAAAAAGCCACAAAAACAGTGCAACATCCATCCATCCATCCATCCATCCATCCATCCATCCATCCATCCATCCATCCATCCATCCATCCATCCATCCACCCACTGATACTCCATCAACTTTACATCATTTATCTAAGTAATCACTTTTTATTGTATATTTTCTGATGTCTTAGGGTAGGCTTACAGTATTCTGTGCTAGTGTAGTATTGCATCAATCTAATTACCCTCTTGTGAGCCATGTACTAGTACAACCATGTTGTAAGAGTAGTCACAGAATACATTTCCATTAACTTCATAATCTTGGTGTATTTTTTAAATGGGGGTATAAATAATCAGAGCTTCGAAAAGTGATTAGTTACACGATTTATCCTGCTCCTAGCTTATAGCTTAATTTTCCTGTATTTAAACATCCTCTATCAGTTTTTCCTGCCTTCAGTTGGAAGTGGTAGTTGTAGTGGTTGTTGTAGCAGCAGTGATCTCAAAATAGGCAGAAATACAGGGCATGGAGAAAGAAGCACATCAGATCAGCTGGTGTAGTTGCAAAATAGATGCAAGCTTTGGGTAGCAGTCTCCTCACCAAACTGTTACCCCTGTAGAGCTGTGATCAGAGGCTGCCTGAAAGCTTATTCCGCTTGCACATCTCCACTGAGCTGGGCAAGAAGCCTTCATCAGGCAGCATTGCAGCTAGTGACAAGAGGAAATCACTCAGCCTGGGACTGGGAAGGGACATACTCTGTCATTACCCAGACTAACAGTAAGTGATTTTGGTGGGTTGACCCTGGCTGGTTGCCAGGTATCCACCAAAGCCACTCTCTCACTCCCCTCTGTAACTGGACAGAGGAGAGAAAATACAGGGTTCATGAGTTGACGTGAGAACTGAAAGAGATCAGTCAGCAATTACTGTCACAGGCAAAACAGACTTGAAATGGGGATATTAATTAAATTTATTATGAACAGAATGAAGACAGAATAATGAGAAGTAAAATAAATCTTAAAAACACTTTACACCCACCCCTTGCTTCTTCCCAAGTTCTACCTCCTCCCCAACCCAGCAGCACAGGGAGATGGGGAATGGGGGTTATGATCAGTTCATCACAGGTTGTTTCTGCTGCTGCTCAGAGAGAGGAGCCCTTCCCCTGCTCCAGCATGGGTCCACCCCCACAGGAGACAGTCCTTCATAAATTTCTCTGGTGTGAATCCATGCCACAGGCAACAGTTCTCCACGAACTGGTGCAATGTGGATCACTTCTCCATGGGGTGCAGTACTTCAGGCACAAACTGCTCCAGTGTGGGTCCCACACAGGGCCAAAAGTCCTACCAGGAAAATTTGCTCCAGTATAGGGTTCTTTCCCCACAGGTCAGCAGGTCATTGCCAGGACCCTGTTCCAACCTGGGCCTCCCACGGGGTCACAGCCTCCTTTGGGCATCCACCTGTTCCAGCGTGGGCTCCTCCACAGACTTCAGGTGGATCTCTGCACCGCTGTGCTCCTCCACGGGCTGCAGGGGCACAGCTGCTCCACCATGGTCCTCACCCCAGGCTGCAGGGGAACCTCAGCTCTAGCACCTGGAGCCCCTCCTTCCCCTCCTTCTGCACCGCCCTCTTACTCTGCTCTTCTCTGGTTGCAGTTTTCATCTGCTCAATAACTTTTTTTATTTCTTAAATATGTTATCACAGAGGTGTTACTATGACTCCTGATTGGCTCATCCTTGGCCAGCGGTGGGTCCATCCTGGAGCTGGCTGGCATTGGCTTTGCTGGACATGGGGGAAGCTTCCAGCAGCTTCTTACAGAAGGCACACCTGTAGCTCCCCCCTGCTACCAAAACCTGGCCACTAAAATACAATATCTTATAGAGGATATTCTCTCTCTGTACAGGCTCTGTGTATTTCAAATCCCAATAAGATGATGTTTGCTTTAATTAATTGAAAATTTTTGTCTTGACCTTCTTTATAGAGAACACTGAGAGAAAAATTTTGGGTGTCCAAGATCTGTTCTTTGAGACAGAAGTCTGTCTTGTGTTCTTGTGCTTTATTTTCAGGATTTGGAGAATGTTTGAATTCCCAGATTAAGGCTATACCAAAAGTAATTGTTTAAAATGTCCCGACACATTGACATTCTTTTAATCCTGTCAATCTTCCCCATGTTTATCCTGGTTAGGATTTCTCTTATCTGACAGTTAAAAAAAAAGTAAGAGGTTGAAGGGTAGTGTGGTGTTAACACATTTATTAACTATAGCACTTGGGCCTCAAACAAATGTCTGCATAGATGTTGGAAGAAATGAAAAGTAAAATGCTGCTGTGCAAACTAATTCTCTACTTTGTCATAATATTTCCAGAATTGCAGTCAACTATAAATTTTCAACATGAAGCTTGACATTCAAATTGAAATCTCAAACTGCTACTGATATTGGAGAGGAAACAGAAAAGGGTTAGAAAAAGAAATAGCAGAGAATGTTTTTGCTAAATCTGTTCTGGTTTATATTAAGTACTTGAGTCTTGCAGTAGTGATGTGTTTAATAGAAATTGACACAATAATGAACTTTACTGAACAGATATTATAGTACTCTAAATTTGATTGATATCTATATATCCCAATATAAATTTCATAATTTCACGTAATAAAATATATTTCTATCAAGTGTGTTGCACAATTAATCTTAGATATATTAATTACAGTTTATTTTAGTTAAAATTTTCAAGAAGGATTACTTCTTGCAGTCTTGGGTGTCTCCATTTTTTCCTGTTAATTTTGGGACTTCTTTAACATGGAATTGATTTTCAGAGGTGGAAGTACTCATCCAGTTTCTGTAGACCAGAAGTTTCAAAGGTTTCTTTCTCTGGTGTTCAAACATAGAGACACTCGAAATTCTCAGTTGTTTTTTTAAAATCTTGGTGATACCACATGCTCACATTTTAAAGCACGGAAAATTTCCTGAGCTGAGGTACAACAAATTGGAGAGAGTGGCATCATGAAGCTGGACGGATCAGAAATTTTTAAGTGAATTCTCGGTATTTTGGAAGTGTTCAGAGGAGAGAGGTTAAAAAACTGTGTCCTATAATGGTATTACCTTCCTGGTGAACATGTTGCAGAAATTATTTATTTTTTGCATGTAAATAGTTTGGTTTGTTAGTCTGGATTCTGTGAGCTTGTATTAGAAGGGGCTGAACCTCTGTAAATCATTTAAGCACCTGAGTAAGTCCACTTACATTAACAATACTGTTTCAGCATCTGCTTAGAGTTATATATATGCTTAAGTACTGTGTTGGGACTTAAGTAATGTGGCTTGGGATAGCCTGGTGTTGTTATTTCTATTGTCACTAAATATACATAAAATGAA
Organism: Calyptomena viridis; assembly: GCA_013390005.1. Taxonomy (NCBI): domain Eukaryota; kingdom Metazoa; phylum Chordata; class Aves; order Passeriformes; family Eurylaimidae; genus Calyptomena; species Calyptomena viridis. Next base: position 68,851 of record WEIV01008635.1, on the reverse strand, counting down.
AGTACAAAAGCCTATCATTAATATCTATGTTGCTCTACTCCTATTTGTTTAAGAATAATATAGTTTTCCTCTTAGAAAAATTATTTCTCATTCCCTTACCAGTATCACAGTATACTACATTAGTCCTTGATTTAAAATTTTCCTGAATACTTTCTGAAAATGAAAACCATGCTATCTATTTGTTCCCTGATTATGTATAACTTGAAAGAAATTCAGAAGGTAGTGAAGCATGACCTTTCATTCCTGAGGCAATATTGGCTATCCTTCATCAAGCTGTGCTTTTCTAAATGGTACCCATTTAATGTCCAAAAATGCTTTTTAAGATTCCCTCCTCCCAAAAGGCATCAAAACTAAATGGTCTATAATTTCCTGAAGTGTTCCTGGAGTCCATCTTCAATAATGACATTATGTTGGCCATTTTCCAACCGTCAGGTCTTTTTCTGAATAGAGCAACTTTGTAAAATGTCTGCAAAACTTAAAATAAGAACACCCCTGCTTTTTTTTCTTTTTTCTTTTTTTAAAAGAAATATTATATATTTTTAGCTGTTTATTAGTGGTATGTTGTTGTTAAATATCAATATATTATTATTCCATATTATAGATTAATTGTTTCCCTTTCCTAAATCTGTCTAGCAAATGCTCATTTGAGGTATTTAATTTGCATATACTAAACGTTCTTAAAATGAGGCACTGTTTTACAAATAGCAAAAGAGCTATAAAAATCCAACAAGAAAATTAACAATAATGCAAAAGAGCTAAATCACTTTGATTAATGCATTGTCTTTTAAACTGAAAGACAGTGTTCAAAGAGCAGATTTGAAAAGAAAACTATCAGAAATTTAAAGAGGTATCCTTTTATTTAAAGAGATATTAATTTCATTTTAAGTGCTTCAAAGCTAAGATACAAAATAAATGAAGAAAAAAAAAAGATGTAGGACATGTTCAATACTGTTTAAAAAGATGATTATTAGAAATGTTTCTAGTACACTTGTAGATGTTATGGCCTATATGCTCTGTGTATGCAGGGCAAAAGCCGATAGCTTGCTAACACAGCCCCTGAAGTGTCAAATTCCTTTTTAAATATGTTAAGTTTATGTTAGAGCACTTGTAAAGATATTTGTGGATGACCCGAGCTCTTGTTTTCGAGCATTTCTTCTTATTATCAAAGTCCAGTACCAGATAAAGGAAAAAGACTCGCAGCTTCTCAGTTTTTCTTGCTGTTTATTAAGTTCTTATCACAACTTCAGCATGTCACCCTAACCTGGGTTTAACACACCAGAGCGTGTGCTGCAAAAAGGCATGAAATGGTGACTGCTGCTAAGTTTTAAGGACTCTAATGACCAATGAACAGATACTATGTATCATGTTTACAATTCTGTACCAGTAATCCTAACTTGTTACTAGCACATTGTTTCTACCTCAAACCTGTTCTACCAATGCCTATGTGCCAGCTCTACTGCAGTACAAAGAGCAAGAAGAAGAAGAAGAAAGAACTCAGGGCAACACCCAAAATCCTCCATCTTGTCTTCTTTTATATATATACAACAAAACCTAAAACTACAAATTTCACTTCTGTGACAAACTAAACTATAACCTAAGTTATATTTTTGCTGCTTTTGCTTGTTCCATCAGTGTTGGAAGCTTTTCCCAGGGACACAGATCAAAGACTGTATCCTCCTGGGTTCTCTGTGAGGGTCCCAGACCCTCCAGGGCAATTTGAGGTGTAGTCCCAATATCCTGGACTCCAACAAGTTTAGTAGTAGTAGTAACACTGGCGTTTCTCTGTACTGGATCATATGCCAGCACAGGAGTTTAAGCCTAACTGTTCTATGTCCATATAGTAAATCGGTGGTTACTGCCCCACAGAACCTACATTTAAAGTATTGGAAGGGAAAAAACCTGAATATTGCAAAAAGAGGACACAGGACTACAGTTAGCTGACAGTCACTAGCAGTCACTGTGGAACTACTTTGGAGGGCTCCTTGTTGAGTCAATGCTGACTGACTAGCCATATGCATCCTTCTGTCTGAACCAAGTGCAAGGCAAACATGTTATGTGAAACTTCTTTCCATCAAAATAAGGCTGTGTGCATATATGGTCAATTGCTACTGCTCAGTTGTTGCTCAGTATTTTCAGAGGTGGTACAGCAAGTTGTCTAAGCGTTGTGTTTTGATTAGTAATTTTGTGAAGTTTTTGGTGTTTTGTTCAGTACATTCCTCCAGCGCTTCATTTGCAATACAAATTTTTCATTTTAAATAATTCATACTTAATTACAGTAGTTGTCAGTTTATGTGGTCCTTTTCATTCTTGAAATGCTTTAGAAGCATTAATTCCCACAAAGTTTTCAGAAGCAATTAGGTATTAATGTTCCATTTTTACAAACAAAAACTAGAAAATACAGAGGTTGGGCAAACATTTCAGAACATCAACTGTAAAATTAGGCACTGACTAGATAGAGACATGATCTAATTTTCAGAGACACTGAAGACATTTGCATATTCAGAATGGAACTTTTGTCCTAGTAGTTAGATTCATAAAGAATCTTGGATACCATATTACTGAGCACTACAAGTTTTCAACTGCTCAGGATCAAGATATGGGAGGAGTTCATTAACTCAGAATGTTTGCAGCAGGTGAGCATGAAGCTGCCTAAGCTAACACAAAAGAAAGACTGATTTCCAGATTCTCACAATTCCAGCTGTATAAATAACCCTTTACAACCTTCCCTCCATGTGGGCTGAAGAACTCTGTATCCTTTCCTGGCATGAACTGCTTAAGTCATTTCTGAAGAAAGAGGAGATTGAGAGAACTCGGAATTGTGAGTATGATCTATTTCCTCATGCGCTGACAAGACTGGACAAATTTTAGGACTGCTATTTAACAGCTCCAACAACCATTGTAGAATTTGTGTCCCAATAAGAGATTTCAGCCAAACAGCGAAGTTGTTGGGAGCTATGGCTTTGACCTTGAGTTTTCTGTCAGCCTGAGGAGAGAACTGGACCTGGGAGAAATGTGCTGATCACCAGAGTGTTGTACAAAAAGCAGGTCAGTAAATGCCTTTATTTTCAATAAAATAAATATCCAACACTGAGTTTCAGACAAAATCAGTCTCCTAGATACACACTTCACATGCTCTGAGCACAGCTACTCTTTCAGGCTTCTCAGAAGGCATGGGTGGGATGTACCCAGTTTCTCTCTATGAGCAAGGGAAAGTGTGCATGAGGTAAATGTTCTGCTGCTGAGCATTTGTAAACATGTATGGAAAGAGAGGTTTAAGTAATGGGAATTTTAACTGATGGTATCTCTGGCCTGTGGGACTGAGTTCCAGCTTTGAAGAGTTTGACAAGAGTGGTGTTGGAACTGTTACAAATATACGCCTAAGGGTTTGTCTATAATGATAGTTATTCGCAAACATTTTGAAGCCCATAAGCCATTATGTCTTGTTTACATCATATATCTATGGGCTCTTTGGTGTAAACCAAACTTGTTTGCATTGCATTTTTTTATTTCATGAACATAGAGGTAAGATTGGGCCTAAGTTTCCACGTGGGACAGTGCTGTGAATCATTTGGTATTGCGGCCCCTCGGTCAGTCCCAGCTCCTTCTTCAGCCCGGGCTTGGTCTGGCAACTGCCAGTGGGCACACTACAGGAGTGGAGCACCTCCAGGCAAAAAGCCCGCCTGTAGGGGAAGGACCGGCTTAGAGGTGCTTAAGGGCAGCACGGGCTGTGTGTACCCCTGCCAGCCCCTCGAGGGTTCTGCCAGCCAAAGGAGGACAAGGATGATGCAAGCAACTCTTTCTGGTTGACAGAATTTAAGTTTATTTCACCTTGAGCAGCGAGCCCTCAGGGGGTCCTAAGCTTAAAGTGAGGCAGCCAGAAAGAGCCAAGCCACTTCCTGTGTACAGACTTATAAAGGGGGGTTGAACCAATGAGAAGGGAGGGAACAAACCACTAGGTGTAGGTCAGAGGGGCTAACAGAACATTCCAACTCGTGGGGCAACAGAACTATATAGTATTGTACTGGGTCTGTCAGAGCCCCAGCAGCCTTAGCAGTGCTAGGAGATAACACTCCACTGTTTTGACTGCTGTGAGGGAGAGGCAGAGGGGACACGAGCAGGTCAGGTGACCCAGACTGACCAAAGGGATATTCCAGACCATATGACGTCAGCTCAGATATAAAAGAACAGCAGGGGTGGGGGCACGGGGTTGTCTCCGATGGCTGCCTGCTGAAGGGACAACCAACACGTAGGGCCCTGCTCCTCAGGACGCGAGCTGACCTCCTTGAATGGGAAGTAGAGATTAGATTTGCCTTCTCTTTGCTTCTTGTGCGTGCAAATCTTTCTTTGCTTGTATTAAACTGCCTGGTCTTAACACCCATGAGTTTGTCATCTTATTGGTAAAGGGAAGGGGCGAGAGACTGTCCGGGTACTTGGCACCCAGTCAGGGTCAACCTGTCACAAGTATAGAAATACATAATATAGAAATAAACATTAAACACACACTGCAACAATTTGGCAGCCTTCTAGGCAAGCTGCCATTTATAAATAGTAAAGAAGGGAAAGAAGTACAGAAAGAGTCAGAAGCAAAGAATAGCAAATGGACACTATGTGGTCAGAGTGTACAAGTATCTTCCTGTGTGAATTTCTGACAAAGTGTAGAAAGACATGGCATAGTGAGTAGTGTTAGACTAAGCTTCATACCCTGAAGTGTGTCAAGTTTGCAGTACTGTGGTACATGGCTGGAGATCATGTTTAAGTATTCACAATTCCTAAAAAATTGTGGGTCCAGGATTGAAAGTGGCTGGAAAATTGACCCCAACGCAGGCATGACTCTAGTGAATTACCAAAAGCTACAAAGGGAATTTAGGGCCAGAGCTAAAATCAGATGTTAGGTTTTCTAGCTTCTTTCATCTGTAGCCCAGGTCACTGCACTTTATTTCTCCAAAAAGCTCAATCAAAACATAAAAGTTCAGAATTGCACTCAGTGTTTAAGAAAAATCATAAAACAATGACAAATGAGGAATAACTGATATGCAAATTGTTAAGAGACATTTGTATACATACGATTAGCAAATGATTACATGCATCAATGAATCAGCAGTTTTAATCAGATGAAAATACTTTTGAGCGCAGTTCCAGTGTGATGAATATGCTAGAGTTGTAGATCACCAGGAAGAAGATTAATATTCCGTGTATAATTATACACATTTCTTCTCAATTCTTTTTTTGAAGACAGACAGCCAATAGGATTTAAAGCAACAGTAATTCACTTCACAAGAGCACAAAAAATATATGGAGAAGCAGACAACTGCCTGCCCTCCATTTCAGCTTCCAGAATAGCTCTAGAAAACAATTTCTACCTTGTTTCCTGTCTACTCCCATCTTTCTCCGCTAAAGTTGGTCTCATGGCCCCACTCGATATTCTTCTTCCAACTTTTTTCAGGGACAGGGAGGCTCCTGGCCTGTGGCTATCCAGTGCTGGACAGTTACCCTTTGCTGACAGTGGTCTTACACTCTATTCCTGGCATGAGATGTCTTACTGTAGCTTGTGATGACTCCATGGTGGAGGTTTCTGTGGATCTGTTTGTAATGAAGCCTGCGCTGGATGAATAGGTTGAATGTTTAATTTGCAGCCATTTTGACAGTATGCCTGTGTTGAGAGTCTTCGATGTTTTCCTCTTTTGTCAGTGGATGACACTGTACCTTCTTATACATAACTACAAACTGTCCATCTTTAGCCTTTCTTGAAGCATGTCTCGGCAGTTTTTCCCTGGCTCACCTGCACACTATCTGCCAGAACAGGCAATGATCTCTGCATTAATGTAGCTGTTTACAAATGAATAGTCTTTTTCATCCAATTTCCATTTGAAAAGAAGCGTATGGGCCTCCTATGGGGATGAAAAGTTGCATGTCCCTATCTCAGCCATTTGACACTATTAAGATACAGCACACATTTGTGCTGTGTTGTTTTGTGTTTTGGCACAAGACATCTGAGGTTGAGTGTGAGGACAGGGTGAAGTTAGGTTTCTGTAGACCATCCATACAGATACAGGTATCTGTAGCACACTGAAGGTTGTGTGCTCTGAGGTTCCCCACTTGCTATCAGTTGAACAGGAGAAAGTGCATCCTGAGGGATGAATAGTGACTAGGCAGTGCAGACAGTAAGGACACTCCCTGGGATGCTGATGCCAGATAACACAAATGTAATTGTTTCTGCATCTGTGTGTCAATGGTCATTAATTTGCATTTATTGACTGCTTGATACTGACACAGGTCTACAACATGGCAATCTCGATAATGTAAGAACAGCAGCCAGTCCAATTTCAAAGAACTAATTGGATGACTCATCCTAAACATCAGTTAGCACTATCAGATCCTTAGTGATGATTTTTTAAGCATTATTGTTAATTTTCTTGTTGGATTTTTTTATAGCTGTCATCTGTTGCCGTCAGACAGTGTTAATGCAATACACAGTGGTGCTCTCTTTGTAGGAGCAAAACGAGAAAAACATTTCTGTTCTGCATACTGATAGCTACTAATTACCTTTGGTGGGGAGAACTCCATTCTGTGTTGAAGAAGTATTTAAATACATAAACTGGCAAAAAATCATGTTAGGTAAAATTATTTCAATTTTGTTTCAAACTCCATAATTTCTAATAGAATATCTGACTTTTGTTGGAGCTGTACATGTCACCAGACTGCAGATATTTGCCACAGTGCATCCACACCAGTCATCTAGATGGGGAACTTTTTCAGAGGACTACCCAATTCCTTCTGACATTAGAGGTACAGCAGGAATGGGGTGCACACTGGTTCCCAGTTCAGGAGCACTCTTTCCTTGCTGTTTACTGAAGAATATAAATAGTCTAGATCTCTGCTGCAAATGTAGTGGGGGATCAAGATAGCTCAGTCACAAAGCGTTCCTACTGATGGCAGCGTTTTTTTGGAAGAGAAAATTGATCCAAGCTGACAGCTGTGCTGGAATGGCTACACTGCAGCTAAGTCGTTTAAGGCCAGTTCGAGTATCTCACCCTGCACTGCAGTCCAGACATAGCAGAGAGAAGCTCCTATGCAAAGAAGGCACATTTTAACTAAACAGTTAAAAAATTTTAACTAAACAGTTAAATTGTGAGATTTTAGTATTGCAGAAGGACATTAAGACAGTTTGGTTTATAAGTTAGTAAAAATAAATAAAAGTATAAATAAAGGAACATACTCTGAACATGGTCAGGGTTTTTGCTCTTGCAGTAAAACAGGACTGTAAAATGGCTCTGAAAATGACAGCCAGCATCACTTTAGATACCCCAAAACTTCTACACAAGCCACCTCGAGACAAGATAAGATGCAGCTCTTGACTGGCTCATTCTAAGAGCCCAGCAGGACCGTGATCTGCACTGCAGCAACCCCTATGGAGGAGCTCAGCCAACTCTTTGGTGGCCAGTTCATCTAGTCAAAACCTCGAATGCAGGTCATAGGCATCTACAGATATTCAAGTGTAGCCATCAGTGCCCAGAAGTGGCAGCACCTGAATGCTCACAGGTATTCACCATTAAGTGAATTGATAGTTTTGCCTCACATTTTGCTGGTAATGATCTACTTTATGGAAGATACACCTACATGTGGCACTCTTGTTAGTGCTTCCAGCAGCGTGAAAAAGGATTGTGTCTGGAGAGTAAGTTGCCTAGGGTCACTATAACAAATCTTGTGGTTTGGGAAGGTCTGCACAGCCTCTGTCTCTACCTACATGTAGTTTGAACAAAGGGGTTCATATCCTTTTGTACTATCACCAACTTAATTATCAGAATTAATAAAAATGCTTTAGGAGTTTTTAAAAAAACTCTCTTCCTCCAGTACGTTTTTGCCTGCTGTCTGCAGCAATGACTATGCCAGGCTTTTGCTTTACTCCTATGCTTGGAGAAAGTTTTGTGAAGAGGGAGAGAAAAGTCTGGGATTCATTACCTGTGAGAGAAAAAGGGGAACAGGTAAGAATATGTAAGATAATGTGAGGCAGTGAAGGTTGAGGAGGAACTTCTCTTCTGAGTCTAGGTTTTAACAGCAAGATCTGGGGATACTTTTCCATCTTCTGATCCAGGTATGGGATATCACTGAGGTGAAGAGATGACACCTTTGTCCTCTGCTGTATGTTGGTCTCCATGGAAAATGAAGTACGGAAATCTGAAAAGAACATAGTCTGATCAGGTTCCTGTGTAGGCCACAAAGGTGCAGGATGCTTTTAATATTTTTATACATGCATAGAAAGAGCCTACTGGCATCTGCTTACCTATCCGCACTTTTTGTCTTGCACCAGATTTTGTCTCAAAAACAAGCGTGATGGCATGGAAGAATTTTAAGACTGTGATCATCTGTCTATCACCGTCAACTAGTGAAGGCAGAAGAGGCAGTAGCTGTTACATTATCTAATGCTTGCCTGAGCATATGTGGTATTTTTCTAGCACTTCTATATAGTGCCCAAGCTTAAACAGGAGGTTTGGAAAGTGTCTCCATCCAAATTAACTTGTAGGTGAAGACAACTTTCCAGAACCTGAGAAGTGCATCTGTCAACTTGCTGACACCAAAGGGGGATGTTCATTGCTGGTTACCCATGTGACCCAGTAAGCACTCTCACTGCTAGACATCTTGGTTGTATGAAATAGCAATTAAGTGCTTAATTCTGCGTGAGAGTCTTAAGATGAGGCAGTTTCCACAGATCAGAAATAAGTGGCTAAGCACTGAAGAACAGGGTCATTCTGTATTGCCTAGTTCAGGCATCTCTTTCTTACCATCTGTTATAAAGCCCATTTTGAGATGAGTTTAGCCCAAAGTGTGCTTAAAAGCTTGGCACTGCAATAGTCACATATTTTGTGGTTTTAGCTTCTAAGCCAAAATCGTCCTTGTTCATTGCCTAAATATGTTTATTGCCTCTAAAAATCAGGTCACGTACTAACTTCTTATATATGAATATGGCATCTGCAGCCTTTACCAACAACAAGTTTCTATTTTCTTCCATCTCATTGATAAAGATATTGAATAGCACTGAACTAAGAATAGATCTATGTGGAACCCCATTATATAATGATGCCCTCTATGCAATTACTTTTTAGCTGTATCAGCCTTTTCACATGAGTTAAAATTTGCGACACAGATTTTGTGTCATGCCATATTTAACCAGAAGGTCAGAATACAAGGTAAAATATCTCAGCTCAGTTATATTGAGCAACTTTCTTTAGCAACAGAACCTTTTCATTTCATCAGAAGGTGTAATCGGTTCTATCACTAATTTTCCATGGAAATGCATTCCTTGAAATGGATTATGCTACTGTCTTTATAAACTTACTGAATAGATCCCATTCTATTCTATATCCCAGTATTTTGTCTGAAAGGAATATAAAGTTGCTAGATTTTTACTCACTTTTGTAATATTGTGTAGGCATTTTTAAAAAATACTAACATATTAGATGTTTTCCAGACCACTGAAACTTTGACAGCATTTTTAAAGGATTATTCCATGAGGAACAGAAAGAATTAAACCTTATTTTCTTTGGTGTTATATCTTCCACTCACTCGCTGCTCATCCCAGCTCTCTCCACATCTTCTTAAGTCTTTCCAAACACAGTTCTGCCATGTCATCCCTCATGTTTCTCGCTCTCCTCCATCACATCACCTAGGTCCCCGCACCAGTGCTGTGTACTCCTTCCAGCATCTTTGATCTCTGATGCAGTTGTCCTTGTCCCCAGCTCCCTTCCATCTCCTGTATGTCCAGTACAACAAAAGCTCTATGTACTCCATGCTCTCTATATTCTTCTTTCCATGTTCTCTACCTCAGTATTTTGTCCTGCCAGCTGGGGAAAAGCCAGCACATCTGGCACAGACGTGCTGGCTGGCGGGCTAGTACATGTGTAATCACTGGATAAGCTGGCTGCTCCTAAGTGTAAGGGAGAATGAATTCTCCTCCGTGCCATCAATAGGCTTTCTCTTCTACCCAGACAGTATGTTTTTTTAATTAAATGTGGAGGAACTTAATTCTTTTTGCTAGTTCTGTGTCTCTGCTGAATGTGGCAGCAACTAACCCAAAAGGTAAAAATTATTGGCGGGGTGGGGGGGGGTGGAAGTGTGGGGAAGAAAAGGAGAACTATTGGCCAGCTGAAGGGACGGCCATACAAATTGTATTATTTCTTAAGTACTTTTAGTACTATACTTAGAATACCTCCTTGGCCAATTGCTTTAAAACTCTGGAGTTCATATTATGCCACTCTTCAGATCTGAAAATTATTTAATGTTGTGTTTCCCGTAAACATTCCCTATCGCTGGGAAAAGAGGAGGCACATTTTTATCATGTTTTTATCTTCCCAGTTGCCAAAGAGAAGAATTTATATCATGCACTGATGTGAATTAATAATATGTTTTTACAGTAATGAGTCTAATATCAACTTCAAATAAAAAAATAGAAAACCATAGCACATATACATAATAACACAGCCCTGAGATTAAGAGGGTCAGTACTAGTTCGGAGGCTTTTGCTGGAGACCTGTAAAAAGCACAAACTACAACTTGCACTGCCAAAGAATGCTCTTGTTAACTTGACTCATGTGAAACCCCTTCAGTTTGCCAGTATTGTGCCCTGCACTGCCCCAGACTAGGAAAGTGCACTTCACTTAATATACATATAAAAATACTAAACAACATAAATTCTTCAGCAAGAGCTTGAAGCAGTATCTGTGCTACAATCATATATCACATTAACATTTGATGTTATTACTGCTTTGCAGGTGCAACAATTCTTGGTCCTTGCCCCTGTGGGAGAGCAGTGGTTGACTTCTATTTCTTTTTTTAACTGTTTACATTTTTACTTCAATCATAGTTTGTCTTATCTCTCCCTCTGCAGGAGGGCAATCATCAGTGAGATTTGCCGCGAATACATTGTGACTGATGTATCTAATGGAACCTGCACTTATAGCCAGACCTGTCAATAACCCTAGCACCATTACAGTAGATAGCTTTTCACAAGATTGGCTTCTTCTTGCAAAGATTATTCACTACCATATGCGCAAACAACAGCAGCCATTATTGCCCTTTATTTCCCACCTTTCCTTTCCTTAGACTAGCACATCTCTTTATTATTATTTGACAGCAATGAAGAATAGCCCAATCTTTGCCATCATTTGGTAACAACAATTCTTAGCACTTTTCAGTTCAAAGGGCTTTGCCGTCATTATCTAATTAATCTTCACAACAGCTCTATGAGACTGGTAAGAAAGGTTTAGCCTCATTTTATAGATGGGGAAAATGAAGCTGTGAGTTTAGCCGCTTGATTTTCAAAGGTGCTGTGCATTCTTGGCTCCCATTGAAGTTAATGAGAGTGCAGAGGGAACAACATCTCTGAAAATAAAGCAGCTTGTGCAACCTTGCAGAGGAGGTTACTATCAGAATGCAGTGGGCATTCCTTGGTCCCAGACCCATGTTCAAGCTGTCGGACCAGGCTTCCCTCAAATCTGGGTTGTCACTGGCATACTGGCCATTCAACCTGGGGTATTCACAGGTAGATTTTTGTTTAGATGTTTCAGTGTCACAGGGGAATGTTTCAGAAACTCTGCACTTGAATTTTCACTCCTGGGGTATTTTGGGTCCTCAACCCCGAAAAAAATACCTTTAACCTGTTAGAAGACATCACTGTGCAATGCAAGCACTACTAGGTTTCACATACAGTGATTCACTTGCGGTTTTATGGCTACATTTTACAGAAATTGCACTTATTTTGAAATACTCCCTAAGCAATAAGGAACATAGATAGAATGCATTCGCTAATGCTTCCCTAATTCATGGAGGTGGCTGCTTTACCAGCCACTGCCAGATCCTTAATCAGCAGAGTTGTAAAGCTTGTAGATATTCAGAAAAAGTGCTTAATAAAAATAATTTAATTCTAAATTACAAGAGTGCACTTAACCCTAAAGATATTAAAACTGATTGTTTGATGCACTGCACTGGGTGATAGAAATTTAAAAATAAAAGCTTTCCTTACTTTCATCAAAGGGAATAAATCTTCTGGCCTTCACGCCCTAGTGTCATGATATTATGTTGTGATAAAGTAATCCATTTTAGAGCCTTAAGCTGTAAATACAAAGTACTTCAACCTGACTGGTGACAACAGGAGAAAGTGGGTTTTGAAGAAAAGAGCAGGCATTATGGCTGGCATTCTTATTACATGGTTCTTGAAGGCAATCTCTCTCTGGTGGTGTACTTTCTACAGTGGATTTATAAATCCATCCTATAGTCTGGCTGGCAGTGCAATATAGTGGAGTGCTGTAGGGGTTGTTAGATATTTTTGCTAATAAATTATAAAACATCTACATCTCCCCTGTGTAAAATACACCATACAACATTTATATTCACCCCAATATGCATGTATCAGTCCTACCAGGCACATGCACATGAACAGGCATGTGTACACCCACACACTCATTCACTACACATACACACACATCCCTCCTCTCCTTTGAGGCAGTCACCTTCTTTTCACACCCCTTCCACCAGTAAACACTCAGAAACTGAACCAAAGTTCAGACTTTGGTGGGCGGAGATGTTGGCATTTATTTACGTCATATGAAAGTAGTAAGTAAGTATATTTAAATCTCATATCAACTTTTTTCAATTGAAATTATTTTGCAGGTTTTTTGTTGTCAGAATGTAGCCTTTTTGAGAAACATTAGTAGCAGTCACTCTTTGAAGAAATAAAAACCTTAACACTCATTTTGGGCACTTAGTAATAAAATAATTTCTTTTTACCCGAACTCAACAAATGTTAATATTTTATTGTCAGAAAAGAGAGGAAATAAAGGTGATAGATGTGTCTGGATCTTGATAAAATGCAAAAACTTATGAAAATGTATTCATTTTTAGAGCATCAAAAACCTTTTAAGTTCCAGCACTTTTCCCATGGGAACAAAAATCATCTTCCTTCAATATCTCCTGTACAAATAACCATCACAGAAATATATAAAAATATTCTTCCCCTAGCTCTTTACATGTTGCCTGTCCTCCTGGACCAGATGCAGGACTTGGCTAAGAATTATGCTTGGCAGCAGGACTCACCTGGTGTCAGACTCTATCACAGTTCTGTATTTCTCTCACTACTGATATTGTTTATATTCAAGCTTTGTCATTTCCTGCTTTATAGCCAGATGTTTCCAGCTGCATTTTTTGACAGCTTTAATAGAGCTTTTGTGGATTATAGAGTGTTTTATTTGCCTAATTTGAAGGATGTGGGAAGGTGCAGGTTTTGTTTTCACTGAAGTCCTCTGGAACTGTAATATAAAATCTGTCAGTTCACAGTACTGAGAATTGCTTGTAAATAAAAAAGATTTATTTCCATCTTATGATGTTAAAAATCACCCTCAATTATAAAATTATTTGTCTAAAAACTTTTATATGTTTTGATTGTTTGGATTTCCCTTATTCCAAAATAGAATTTAAAATCTTGGGAACAAAGTCAAGGAGTCATATGCCTTTTTTTTTTCCTTCTAATGTTTTCTGATTAATTGGTACACTATGTTTGATTGCTTAATTGTTTAATTTTGCCTTCCATAAACAAGATTAATTGCAATTCGCTAGCCTGAATAAATATATACCCGTTGTAGTAAATAAGTACTGACATTCTACTTCTGAGCTGTAATGAAATCTTAAGACAGATAGAAATGGATGCAGTGCAATCCTTGAACTGTTCCTAACACCTCACTACGCAACATCAGAATAAAAAAGAAAGGTTTTGAAAATATTATTGTGTAGGCTTTCTCCCAGGGAAGGCAAGAAGGAGACTGATTTAGAGGCCTGCATTTTTTCCTCTCATCACTCCTGGATTTACTGGGACAAGCACCTGTTTCTTGCTGGTTTGAAAGACAGTAATAGGATCTCACTATCCTTAAAGTAAGAATTCCTACTGATTTAGAGGTCATTGAGCTTAAAGAGGCCACAGTCAGGGGTCAGGAAGATGACTGGCTTTTGGGATCTTCCATCGTACACCTAAAGCTTTATTCTCATTACATCATACTCTTATACTTCATGTAATGGAGTTGATTTAGTCCACATAGTGCACACCTTGGCAAATAATGGCTTAGATGATGCAAGGAAAAATTACTAAAAACTCCATTGATAAGTCCCATACCAATGAAAATTGCCATATAGTTGTCACCTGTTTCAAAATAATGTTCATGTAGCTTAATTTACTCATATGAAATACTTCCATCCCCCTGACTCCCGAGCAACAGACTGGATTAGTTAATAAAAGTTAATAAAAGTTTGCACATAGCTGGTGGATTCTGAACTAGCTTTTTACCCATTTCACAAAATTAAATATAAACTTAACTTTTCTATCTAGGATAAACATTGTGAGCATAAAATACACTTGGAGTTCTAAAATGGAAGTTAAAACATTTTAACCAAATTTGACTGCTCTGACTCTGCTCCTTTTTCCTTTTGGCGAAACCTGAGCTACAGTGTATGTAATCAGAGTTTACAGTAGATATGTACAGGGTGACCAGCTAGCCTAAGATAAGGTTGCAATATAGTTACCCGTATACTGATAATATTAAGAGATTAACATTTCTGCATTTATTTGTCAGGAGAACTATAGTAAATTAGTTAAATATGTGTGTTAATAGTCTAGAGATTTTTGTTAACTTAAAAAGCATAATCTCATTTTTCTACATCTTGCATAATATTCCACATGTAAGCAAAGAATGTGATCCGTTTACCTTCTAACAATTTTGCAAAAAGATTTGTGACTATATAAAATATACATGGCCATATAAAGGACAAAACAGCAGCAGGAAAATGGTTACTTGCCTTGCTTATATCACTAAATACTTTAGTATTTAGATTACTGGAAAGGGAAAAAATTGGAAATTCATTGTAATTGTAATAATTTTTTTACTTGTTTTGTTTTTGCATTTATCTTAGCTTAGACATGTAAGAATTTTAAAATTTATTTCACTGCAACTTCTTATGAGCGTCTCTATTTACTTAGATTTTAACAAATACATTTACTATATTAATTATGTCTACTGATTGTATTGTTTGGAAAAATTTACTGTTACAAAATCACAAGTTTGGATTATGGTTTGGAATTTAACCCAAAGCTAGAAATTTATTGAGTTGAATCAAAATTATTTGTCAGGCAATGCTATTCATCAGAGCCCTTTTTCAACATCCTTGATACTCAACATAAACGTTATATGACAGTAATTGCGTAGTACAGAAACTCACCCCTGTCTGCCTAAATTTAAAAGTAATTTCTTAATACTTGTATTCCAGGTAAAAAATATTCACAGTAGTCTAGTGGCAGATTCTCAGCTCATGTAAATTCATATTAAAATCACTGATCCAGAATAGTTATTGTTTCAATGGCATGAGAAAGAATGTATTGAGTTTTCATTTCCAAGAGTTTTTCTTTATTCAGCTGTGAGAGATGTATAATACTAAGCTCTTGAATAATTCTGTTTTAAATTAAACAGTGGATTCATATCTTACTAGATTTATGAGTCATTTATATTCTGCTAAGCCACACTACCCAAATGGTTATGTATACAATTTTGATGAGCTGGTAGTTTAAGTACAGAGATAATACAGAGAGCTTTTTCTGAAGTGGGTATGGAGATATTAGTATAGTTGGTGTTTAAATATGTTATCAATATGAAATCGAAAAGCTGGAATAAAATCAGTTTGCCATGAGAAATCGTAAGAAGTTTTAGTCTAAAGTTTTGCAGAATTATGTTGATGATATGATAAACCCACAAGCATGGTGATGCTTCAATTACCATGAACTACACACTATGCACTTTGTGTGTGTAGGTAGTGTATTTGAGTTCACTGCAAACCCAATATGGGTTGTAGTGGCAAAATTACCCCCAAATTACATAAAAATAGAAATTTGAGTTTGTCAAGAAATTCACTATTATGGCAGTTTTCTGGAAAGCCACTAGGTGGAAGGTATTTTCCTACTGAGCAAATTTATTCTGCTCAAAGAGGCCATTGTTTTCTTATATAGGGCTGTAAAAGAGTAATTTTCCTTCAGTGTTGTCCATGCTAGAGTTTCAAGCAAACAGCACAAAAAGTTGTCACTTACAAAAGTCCTGGAATATAAAGCCAGAACCTTCTTTACTGGAACAAGCACTAGGCAGGAGTTATTCTACTAATATTAATGCAACTGAATTGCTAAAAACTTTGCCGAAGTAGAAAGTATTAAGCCAGAGACATAGATGGAGAAAGAAATTAAGCACATACAGTATTAAATCTGAGCATAGATTAGAAAATAGTCTGGCTAAAAGTGTAGCAGAAAAAAACTCTTTCATCAAAAATGCTTCCAGCTTTTTGAGGTCATTTTTTTGTTTTATAAAATTAAACTCTTAACACAGTCTTTACAATAAATTATTCTAAGTTTGACTTTCTGATCTTTTCTGAACTTTTCAGTACAAAACCCAAACAGCAGTGAAATTTGCATTTCAGCTTGAACTCTTCAACTGCATTTGCAGAAGTGTTGAAAGGATCGTGACTTCAAATCAGTTGCTGAACCTCTTCTAAGAAACAAAGACTTCCTCACCATGCAGAAGATGAAAACTAGTCTTTGCCCTGAATTTGCCCTTGGCTTTCTAGTACTCCTAATTTCACTGGTAGTGAAGAGTTGTTATTTGATGCTGTGCCAAGGAGGATATGAATAGAGGAAGACCATGCTTGCAGACTCCATCGCAGCTATTGCTTTCTTCTGCTGTAGCCTTTACTGAAGAAGAGGGTGGGATGAACGGCACTAGTACCTGGCACAACTTTTGTTTCATGACAAAAGGAAAATTTGAGCAATTCTGAAGGATTCTTTGCCGAGGCATGGGATGAGGACTAAAGAGAATCAGAGCAGAGCTTATCATCCACTTTATGTGGTCTCCAAAAGAGAAGGAAAACAACTAATTGTGAAGCATGCAAGTATAGAAATCAGAACTTTGGTACAATGCAAACTGCTGGGAGTACTGTGTGCAAATTGTGCAGATATATAATGCCAATAGGCTGCCTAAAACATCTGAAAAACATCACTTTTTGTGGCAAAGTTTTGTTGTTGTTGCTGTTGTTGTTTTGTATGAGTTTTTTTGGGTTTATTTTTAATAATTGAATAAGCTCAAAGCAAAGAATTAATTGCCAGGAACTCTTAGCATTTGAGAAAAAAGCAACTTTGCCTTTTTAGCCCTTTTTATTCATAAGGAAAAGAAGCAACATAATTAAGTTGCATTATGTAATACTTGACATTAGGTACAAAAATCAGGAAACTGATAATACTTGATAACAAGTTTTCATGACCTTATAATGATTTCTAGTAGGATGAAGAATGAAAGTTCAGCAAATCACTCCAAAGTGTACTACTGTTTTCTCATCAAGGGATTTATCCTGCATGAACCATGTTACCAAAAACATTTGCATCTGGAATATGTCTAGATAATGTAATTGTAAAAGTCATGGAATCGGGCCTGAAATCCTTTCAATTGATGCTAGTGTTTGTTAAACACATGCTAATAACCAATATGAATATAATTCCTCATGCTCTACTACTTCATTGAGCAGAAGAGAGAAAAATCTACTGAAAAAGCCAAGAAGGGGACAAGCATTTGAGAAAGTGATTTTTGAAGGATTTTTTTTCCTCTCTGTCTGAACCTCTTCTCTCCAAATAGGTTCTTCCATGAGTCATTTGGAATAAGAAAGGAAACAGATATGGGGATACAAAAGTCAGTGACAAGATAAATGGATACTCACTCCAGACTACAGTCACTCCTCAAGAAAAGCCATTTAGTGATACTTGAGACAATGGGTCTGATCTCCTGCTCTTCCATAACCACACTGAAATGTTCCCATTGGAATGATGTCATAGCAGCCTGGTTGCCTCAGCCTTTCATCCCTTGTGGGGATGAAGTCTGTGGGTCTCACCATGGGAACTAATGTTGTGTCAGGACAGACATGAAAATTAAATAATTCAGAAGACAAAGCTGAAGACATTTTAGGCAATTAAATTTTTTAAGATGAGTTTTTTTTCTTTTATGTATTCATTTAGCAATTTTGACAAACTGTGTCAGTTTTCCAGGCTGTCTTCTGGAGAAGGGACCCTTCTGCACTAACCAACAAAATGGGGCTTGCCTGATGAGATTTGAAGTCCTGGCTCCAGCAGAAATACCCAGGATCTAGGACACCAACCCTATGACAATAATCTTCTACACTTCGGAGCATCAAGTGTTAGGTCTTCCGTAACCCTCTGCCTCATAGTGAAAGTGCTCTGTGACTTTTGGAATATTTATAAGGTGTACTGATCTAGATGTTCTGTGCAGTAAACCTGGGACAGAGCTGCTGGAGGCTGGGAGTCTGTTGCAGTGGTTGGCACTTCAGCTGAGGGCAGGAAACCCCAGGGATTTCCAGGGTGTTGCAGAGCAGGTACGATGTGGCAACATGAAGAATGAAGTAGGATGAGTGGAGGGAGAGGAACTGGAGGACAGAAATAAGTTAGGAGCAAGACAGGAACTGGAGATGGAAGGATGGAAGTAGTGGTAATCAAACAGTATGAATGAGACAGTGACGACAGAAAAAGGCACATGAGAAAGAGCAATGGGAGAAGCTGTCTGCGTGAGGTGGGACCCCGAGAGACCAGAATTTCAGATGGTTTTCTCATCCACCTTTCAATCAGCTGCAAAAGGTTCTGTGGCCCTAAATATTTCAGTCCAACTAAAGAACCTATTCCCTGTGGGGTTATGCAATGACACACAATGAAAAGTTTGTTTTTCCAAAGTGTAATATTTTATAATTTGGAAAATTATAAAAAAGGTAAATTTTAAAAAATCCAGATATAAAGAGTTGTATAGAGGTCATATAATCAAACACTCAAATTAAGGATCACCGGAATTAAGAAAGCCTTTATTATGAAGAGTATAGTAACATACTCTTTAATGCCATGATTTTGTAAGCTTTCCCAGTATAAGAAGCCTTAATTCTCTGTATAAAGGGGCTATTCTGAGGATGAATTCATATTATATCCTTCAGGTATTGCCCCTCATTAATTCCTGAAACCTGATAAAGCATGCATTTGATGAGAAAGGGAGTTGTAGGAAGGGACTTAGAGGCCTGATGACTAAGGCAAAGAAATGCTGTCCTAATGAATTGCTTCTTATCCCAAATTCTGCCATGGAGTTCCTGTGTGATGCTGAGAAGTCACAAGCCACCATTTTCACAAAAGGAAGCTATTTTTATTTTGTCACTTTTTCAAATATCATGTTTGTGCTTCACTGTTGTAGCAAGCTCTGACCTCTGCATCTCAGAGCACTTAGAAACTCTACTGTGAAAATGAAGTGCCTTGGAAAGTTAATATACAACAAAATTAGGTCCTTGTTCCTTCAAACCTGACACACATATTTACTTGTCACTGTCAGTTTGGGCTTTAATGGCAGTGCCTAAGTGTGCATTATGGAATTTCAAAGTCCTTTTGTGCTGGAGAACTCTTTGCAAAAGGGCATGAGGAAAGGGTGTGCATCAATCCCGTTTCCCTAGCATTGTTTCATTCAACCTAAACCCATAAATCTCGTGCAAAAGGGAACTTCAAGAAGCAGAGTCATTGCCACATTCTCTTTCCTGGACAATCAGGCTGTACCCGTGGGATACACGTTCCCTGACTTTTGCTTGCCCATCTGGAACACAGGAAGGATTAATGTCACCCTTCAGGGAAGGAGCAGCACAGATCTTAGTGTTTATGAAGAACTGAAACTAGGTCTAAAAGGGACTTAAATCATATGCTTCTTCCACTATCATGATACAGAGACTTCTGGGCTGAGTTTGCAGGATTTGGCTTCTGTGGCTACAGTAATGTTAAATTATGGGGGTTGACTTTGCTGCATCACTGTGTTGCACTAGCACAACCAGACTACTTCCAAACCTGAGCTACTGACTCTACATAAAGCTGTTCTGAATTGTGTGGATGTACTGATTCAGGCCAGTATTGGCCAGCTCAGGGATGTTTGTATTGGCATCCACTCCAATATAAAACATGCCTCCTGGAAATGTCAAGAGTTCCATTCTGCCAAAGTTCCATCTTCCAAAGCAGATTAGAGATCTCTACAAAACGCAGTTTGGGGCACAATTTTCTTTCCATTTTCAGCAGGAAAACGATGAGATGATGCCACCTTTCTTACAATAGCCAGTTATTGGAGCTCTGCTACTTCGGCCAGTGAAACCCAAGGCAAATACAGTTGGAGTCCCCATAGGGCTCTTTATAGAAGGAGATATCATGTCTTGATAGATATATTGAGCATATAGTTTGGACTGTCTCTGTACCATATGCAGAAACTTATTTGTATTAAAATGTAAAATCCAAGGTGCCAGAGATAAAAATCCTCATTCTAGTCCAGTGCTTTACCATTAATCATGCTCCTTCCTAAGACTTCACTTCCTGCACACAGATTCAGGTTCAAAACAAGCAAAAGGAGAGGAACTGACATCTGGAATGTCTTGCTAAACTTTATATGGGTTCAATGGAAGACAGGACAACTATATGGAAAACAAATACATTGGAAGAAACAAAAAAAATTGCATACAACTCTGAAATTATCTAAGTAGAAAATGACTGGAGGCTGGAGTAGGGCTTGAAAGTACTATACATCTATTCCTCTCTTGTACTCTTTCGCTGTGTTTGCTCTTTGTCCCTGACAGTGCACAAAGGAAGTGTCAGAAAACATGGAATATGCAACAGGCAGGGTGGACAGAGAGAAAAATTCAGCAGTAAGTAACCCATTCCATGGAGCTCAACCATCTCATACACTGAATGAGGCACGACCACATGGGAGAAAAAATCTGAGAGTTTTACCGGAGTTACAGGGTTGTGGTTGCAATGGTGACTTATCAATGGCAGCCTAAGGCAAGCTGTGTGGTGAGAGGGGATAACTTTGGTTAGGTTAGGCTAATACCTTTAAAAATAACTGGCTTGTCTTTGTGCACACAGTCCCTTCTGTAGATGTGAAGCAGAAGCAGGACCTTCTAGATCCTGTATGATGAAGGCTGTTTTGCAATGCAGTCACAGAAGATACTGAATGAGGACCATATAGAGATGTGAAGTGCAGTTTTCCTTAGCTTTTGAGGATTTGTCTTTTGCATTCTTTTGACATAGCTTTGTTGTATATTATTGGTAGGAAGGCTATGGAATTCTTCCTTAATACCTGAAATAAAACCCAGTACTTCATCTCCTCACTGATGAAACTGCATAATGCTTTTTCTGCAGTACCCACATTGCAACCTTGTGATCCTTTTAATTTGCATTCCACACCCCCAAAAGCACTACGCACTCTGGACTCACTCCTGATGATCCTCTTCACAGAAATAAAAGTGACAGCTTCTGTGAAAGGGGAAGTATTGCAGCGAGTGACATATGAGCATTGAGCAGAACAATGCAATGGGTAAGCAGCTGAACCTTGAAGAGAATCTCCATTGAAGTAAAACACAATAGAAGAGGCTAATTCAATTAGTGACTGATGCTTGTTGCTTGAACAAACTTCACTGAATTTTGAAAAAAAAGCAGGAAATACACAGCCAATGAGCATGTTGACAAAAATAGACAGATACAAGTTAATATCTTGAGTTTGTTCAGTTTGTATTAGATCTTAGTAGGCTTCCTGGGTAACTGATGTTTTGGGTTTTTAACTGGTTCCCTCTCATCTTGTATATTTTCTTCCACAGATGAAAATTATCTGACATGGCTAAGAGTGTTTTCACACCATCCTACTATCTTACGTGTTTTGGGTGCCTGCCTGTACAATCTTTCCTCCAGACCTGCTGCCCTCAAAGACTTGAGTTACATACAGACTTATTCCTGCTATTGCATTCCTATCGCTATTTCATTCCAAAGAAAGATGCAAACACTCATTAAGCAGAGGTGTGTCAGGTCACTACTAGGAACATGCTATTAACCAGACTAGGGAAAAGCAGAACTTAAAAATCACACAAATACATCTAGTTCTCCAAGAGCCCAACTACCCAGACCAAAGCAGGCGTGAACAGTGATGACACTGATTTAAATGTAGTACAACAGCAATCCCATTTTTTTCTATCAAAACTTTATTATAAGGCAGTCAGTCAACCTTCATGGTCACTTTGGGTAGCAATGAGAAGGGAATGAGTCGAACATCAGATCATTAGTTTTGATTATTTTCATCATTAATGTAAAATTCCTGTCAGGGTAAGGCAGAATACTTTCAATATAGTTAATGTGATCTGATTTTTGACAAGGTAATTAAGACAAAAAAAAACCCAAGCAAAAATAACAAGCAAAATTTAGCCTTATTTCTATATAAATATATGATTTCATCCTTTTAAGAACATCCACTACTGTAGCACAAAACCAGTTTCCTTTAGCTTAGCAATAAAAACAATGTAACTTAGCACATGTCAAAGTTTACCATTTGAACTTAAAGCATCTGTTAACTTTAATACCATAAATGAAATCATTACTGAATCTGGCCTCACAAGGAAATTTATTTTTTCTAATGTTTAAACCATTCTTGTCTATACCCCCTTGTCATTAAGTGGTAAATCAGTAATTTATTTCCTATTAGAATTTATATAGTTTGCAGCAATTAAGAAGAAAAGCATAATTGCTGACAAACCCAGGGCACTATTTAAATCACTTCCTTGTTGACAACATATTTCTCCTTCCTAAAACTGAATGTCACTGAAATCTGATTTGTACAGAACCCTTGTGGACTCATCATTCAAATGTACTGCACCTGTCACCTGTGTGCTAGCATTCTGCTAAGGATCAATTTACATAACCTCATTTAATGGTTCATAAATCATACCCATTAAGCCCAGCTAACAGGAACCAAGGGTTCTAATTTATGCTGCCTTTCATAGCAGAAAATTGGGAGGCTGGAGCCTGTGGATAAAGAACCCAGGTCTTGCCTTTGATTGTTGATTGTGATGGTAAATGTATGGATGATGAGAACAGATTTTCACTTTATTGATTTCCTGCCAAAGCACAGCATGCTTTATTGTGAAAGGGGGCCTTTTGGCAGCAGTGCTAAAAGTGGCAGTTGTTTAGGAGCCCTTTGCCAAGATGACATCTAAGACAATACCGAGTGGTAAATACTAAAATAATATCAAGCTGAAATGTTAATTTTTAAAAAGAAACATCCCCAAAGGTTCATAAAATCAATGATGTTTTCTACCCCAGAGCACCTCACTAGTAAACAGGAAGCCAGGTGATTACTGTGGGGTATTAATTTTTTTAAAAATCTGTTTTTCTTAAATTCTGTATTCTATTATAAATTATTCATGGTATTTCAGTCAAAGTAATGCAGATGTTTGAAGCCTGCTGTAGAGTGACAGTTCAGCCAGAGTTGTGTGCTGGGCCTGTCTTGAGCTTTGTACTCTGATCCTCCCTTTGATTAAATACCTGGAAATAGCTTTTTCTGTCATTTGATTTTCCATTTTTAAGTTCTATTATTTAGTAGGTGGCTGAGTGCCGTATTGAGTGTATTGCCAAATAGAATATGCATATGCATAGGCATACTGCAGTCTTCCCACATGAGTTTAGGCAGGGTCTCAAAATACCAAAAATAGCCTTGGTATTAATTCCTAGAATGAAACAAACTGTATTGGTTGGTTCCCCTTGTCTCTCTCAAAATTGCACCCCTTCATTTCAGCTTGCTCTATAATTTTCTCCTTAAGAGTAAGAAATCCTAGTTTCCTTTTTTTTTTTAATCTTCTCTTAGAACAGAGTGATTCTCAACAACTGGGAATATAATCCCTAATATTGCAGATGGACAAATAAATTTGTGGGACTGAGAATAGTTTTTGTCTTCTGCCAGCCATGATACTAGTTTCCTAAAGACAAACAGCATACTAGGTTTCTTCTTCTTTTCTAGCTACACTTTAGGAATTAAGAGCTTTATCATAGAAGATGCTGCCCATGATCTGGGGAAATACTGAGGTTACTGAATAGTCTGGATGTAAAAAACTTGCTCAGAAAGAAAACACAGCTCAGTGGTTGGGGCATTAGCTGAGCTGAGAGAATTCCTATTGAGGTCCACCATAGATTTCCCTTGTGACTTTGCCAGAATTCTATTCACAAAATGCACATATTTTGAGGAAATTCCTAATATAAAATAGTTAAATAGCCAAGAGAAGGGGCATTAAAGCCAAGCTACTTTCTTCCCTCTCCCATTCATGTTGCCTTGTCAACTGAGTTGAAGAATTGCATCCCATCTTTTTATGTGCTGCTTTCATCTGGTGGCTGTCCATCACAGCTTAGTAGGACAGAGAGAGATCACCAAGCCCAGAACAGGCTATGGCTTTCTGGTGCTTTGAGATGGACTTTCAAAGTCTTCAGCTTGGAAAGAATATTAATAAAAATCTCCCATAATGTATCAAAATCATCTACCTACTCCTCTATGTTATGAAAGGCACTGTATTCTGTCTATATTTGTGCAGACCTTAGTCTAATGAGTGTTCTGTGAGATCTATATGAACGAGACTCAGGCATAACAGATAGGGGAACACATTGTAGACCCCGATTAGTCTTAGGATAATGGAGTTGTTTACCACTATCAAGATGTGTATATTGGGCATCCCAGTACATATAAACCCAGAAAAATAGAAAATTAGAGGTTGTTTTAAGAACTTTCATGGACAAGTGAGGATTTTGAAGATTTTAATCTTGGGCTTTGAGGGAGTCATAGTTGTCCCTTTGCAGAGTTAGATTGTCAAAACTTACTCTGAGAGTAAGTTTTAGTTAATATTGATGGGGTAGTTTTGCACATCAATACTGTAAGGTCCCTGCCTCGCCCCTCTCCTTCAGGTAACTAACCCTGTCACAAAAATGGCAAAAAGAATATGTGACTGTACCTCAGCCATTCTAATTTCCAATTTTGTCTATTAGCTTCGTGGCTGTTGAACTTTGCACAGAGACTGGAATACGAAATGCTGCAACTGGGGAATGAGTACACTTTTGATTCCAACCTCTTTCTTCCTGAAATGTGGCACCAATCTCTGGCAAAGGAAAGAGGTGAACAGATGGAACAAACAATGTCTTAAACTACCATAGTTTCTTACTGTTGTGTGCAGAAGTGGATCCCTCTGCCTCTGTCTCACTTTCCATTTACAAAATGGGGAGGTAGTGCTGAATACGTTAAAAAGAATAGGAGCAATTAAGGCCACATTAATATCTTAAGATTTCTTCTCTCAGTAGCAGCATATATTTATGTGTTTTGCTATATGAATGTTAATTGTTTTGTAGATTGGAGTCCTACATTGGTTTCTTTGTCTCACAAAATCTAATACAATTTTTTAGAAATGGAAACTGCTGAGTATCCTCCAGTTATTCTAATGCACCTGAGTCCTGGGCTCAAACATCCCCACTGTTGAAGTCCCTAGACTTCACGAGATGGAAGACTCCTGGTAGTAGGTCCATGTCACTCTACTCATTTTCACTTTCACAATATTGCAGCCAGTAGAGGGTGCCAAGCAGCAGGAGACAGCAACAGGCTCCGATGAACAGAGGGGGCGCTGCAAGCAGCAGTAGGCTCCCAGGAGGTCCCGAAGGGAAGAGGTCCTGGGGGGATAGTTTTGTGAGGGGATTGATGGGTCCCGGGGGTTGATATGGGGCTTCCAAGGAGTGGTAGGGTTCCCAGGGAGGGTTACCAATGAGAGAGTCCTGGGAGTTGAGGGTTCCCAGGGGTTAGACGGAAAGGGTATCGAGGAATCCCGGGGCTTAGGGGTCCCAGAGGATAGATATGGGTCTCCCGGGGAGTGGTTACTGGCAGTGGGTGAAATCCCAGGGGTGGGTAGGAACCCCGGGAATGGAACAGAGGGGTAGGAGGAATGAGAGTAGTGGCAAACTGGAAAGTTGAGAAGGAGTGGTTAGAGCACTGCTGCTGTGGTGTTGCCTGCTACCGGGGCGGTTCCGGCAGCAGTAGGGAAAGAGCCAGGGGCCGTGGGCGGCTGGCAGAGCTGTTTGGCGGTCATGGCAGAAAATGGCAATGGTGAGCACGGCAGCACAGGTCCTTCTCCCAGCTTGAAACAGTCCCGAGAGCACATGTGGGAAGATGGCAGCTGCTTTTATGCAGTTTAGTCCCATCTCAGAATCCCATGCCACTGCACAGGTGCAGTCAAGTACATCTGCCCCTTTGTCCCGCCCCATAGGGTGGGTGCTGCACTGTTGTTGGTCTTTTGGCATTTCTGGGCTCTGCCCTGCTTCCGAGCCTGCCAAAAGTGAGTCTTTGTTCTCTCTTGGCCATGTGGCTAATATGGTGGCTGTCCTCCTCTCTGGGCACTCTTCACCCACGTTGTGCCCACTGGGCTGACGCTGCCATGGAGAACTGGGGCAGCAGCCAGTGGCACGTGGGTGTCCAGGCGGGCTGTCCACAGGCAGCTCTGGGCACTGTTGCCCCCCCATCCCGCACCAGGAGTGGGCACCGCCATGAGAGACAGGTGGCAGAAGTCATGGAAAGCCCGCTGCATTGGCGACTGGGGTGGCGGCACAGAGGAGTGGGCAGGCAGCAGGCCAGCACCACCACAGGGGCACCAGGATGGCGACAGAGACAAACACTGCGGTGGGTGCCGCAGAGCTGATGCCAGTTGACTGCCCGCCAGAGCCTAAGAGGCGAGGAGTCCACCCTCTCGAAGGACAGCTCCACCATGCTGATCACGTGTGCAGCCAGACACAGTGCCGAGGGGCTGCCTCCTCATGGACTGTGGCCACGGCAGCAGGAGCCAGAGCTGAGCTGCGGGACAAGGGGGGGCTCCCATCCGCACAGCCATGGAGGGGGCGTGGAGCATCCGGCAGCAGCATGAAAACAACAGGGCTGGAACTGGACTGTGAGGCGAGGGCTCCTTTGCCCACCATGTCTGTGAAAACTGGCTGTGGGGTGAGGCCGGGGGCTGCGGCAGAACTGAACTGTGGGCAAAGGGGGGGCTCCCCTGCCCAGCTTGCGCTGCCACCGGGAACCAGCATTCGGTGCAGACCAGGGCTGCTATCCTGTGAGTTTTGCTCTCCCCCTTCCCCCTCCCCCCCAACATTTATGAATTTATTTCTCTGGTAAAAATAAAGGTTTTTGAAATGTGTGGTCAAACCATAACAGATATTGTCTCTCACAGTGTCCTTCTGGACAAAATGCCCAGCACACAACTGGTTGTCATGGAGTGGAGTGGGTGGGCAGTTGGCTCATGGGTCGAGCAGAGAGGGTGATAGTGAATGGGGTGACGTCAGACTGGTGACCTGTCACTGGGACTCTACAGGGCTTCATCTCCCTATGCTCTTCCACATCTTCATAAATGACTTGGACAGAGAACTGGAAGAGGTAATAAGCAAGTTTGTTGATGACACAAAACTTGGGGCAGATGTTGACTCACTTGAAAGCAAGGAGGTCCTACAGAGAGCCCTCAAGAAATTAGAGGACTGGGCAATCACCAACCCTAAGTTCAACAAGAGAAAGTGCTGGATTCTGCACCTGGGTTGGAGCAACCCCAGATGTTCGTACAGATGAGGAAATGAGATGCTGGAAAGCAGTGCCACAGTAAGGGACCTGGGGGTCCTGGTCAATGGCAGGTTGAATATGAGTCAGCAGTGCCCTGGCAGCCAGGAGGGCCAACTGTGTCCTGGGGGACATCAGGCAAAGCATCAGCAGCCGGTCGAGGGAGGGGATTGTCCTGCTCTGCTCTGCACTGGTGCGGCCTCACCTTGAATATTGTGGCAGTTTTGGTCACTGCAATATAGAAAAGATACAGAGCTCTTAGAGAGTGTCCAGAAGAGGGCAACAAAGGTGGTGAAGGGCTTGAAGAGAAGCTGTATGAGGAACAGCTGAGGTCACTTGGTCTGTTCAGCCTGGAGAAGAGTAGACTGAGGGGAGACCTCATGGCAGTTACAACTTGCCCTTCCTGAGAGGAAGAGGAGGGGCAAACACTGATCTCTTCTCTGTGGTGACCAGTGACAGGACTTGAGGGAATGCCCTGAAGTTGTCTCAAGGAAGGTTTAGGTTGGATATTGCAAAAAGCTTCTTCACCCAGAGGGTGGTTGGGCACTGGAACAGGCTCCCCAAGTCACAGCACCAAGTCTGACAAGACTTCAAGAAGTGTTTAGACAGTACTCTCAGGCATATGGTGTGACTCTTGGGGATGATCCTGTGTAGGGCCAGGAGTTGGACTTGAGATCCTTGAGGATCCTTCCAACTTGGCATATTGTGTGATTCTGTGATTCTGTGACTAGGCCAGATCCACAGCTTATACGAACTCTATTCCAATCACCAGGACTCCCATGACTTGCAGTGGATTGTGATCTTCATGAGTGGAGTTAAGCTGATGAGAGATTATAGCCACCATTCAGGTCAATCATGTTTCTCCTTTTGACTTCAAGGCAGACAAGACTTCACACTACAGCATTCCCTTGTAGCGTCAGTGGCATTAATGGATATGCACCATGGTCCATAAGACTACCCAATGGCACAGCAAATATGTGGTCTTAATGCCCAAGGTTCACTGTGCTGCTGGAACTGCCCATGTGTGCATAGGCCTACTTCAATCAGTTTGTATCAACATTATTCAACTTTTATTAAGAGAAAGTTAATTTACTGGAGCCATTGAACTGTGTCATTCTGAATTACCATGCCTCTTCTTCCTTTCCACATCACAAATACAAGCCTGAGTTTTAAAGCTACTCCACATTGATCAAAGTCCAGTGCTGTTATATGTGATTATAATAAAGGCAAATAAGAATGTGGGGAAGGGAAGAGAGAGAGCAAAGTGGGAATGCAGGCAGATATCCAAAATAGTTAGGGCTGCAACACAGCCCTAACTTTTAATGTTGGTTACACATTAAAATTAGCTAACACTCCTCTATGAGGTGTTGCAACTCTCCAAGGCAGAGCTGTCCACTATGCTTATAAATCTGCCAGTGAAAAATTCATGTCCTCAGACTGGCCTGTTATATGTAACAGAAATTATGAATAGTTTGATCTGATGCCTTTAGTTTTACCCATTGACTTGTGGGTGCTCCTGGTGACATTTGCCAACATAGTCAGTCAGGAATTTATCAACAGAAATCAGGTATAGCTTCATTAAATTGGTACATTATCAAAGTACAAAACTGGTGTAAATGGAATAAGGAAACTCTGCAAGGCACTATGTATCTAAAATAGTGTGAAAAAATCCAGTATTTGACATATTCTTTGTTTTTATACAATAAAAACAGACCATGCAATATTTTTGAGTTAAGTTGGGAGCAGAAATACAAAATCTGGTCCAGATCTAACACAAGCTTACTCAAATTTCCTCACACTCTACAATTCTGCCTCTTAAAAGTAAAGGACATTGTACTTGCAAAACTGTGGCGCAGTATATCCTTTCAGCCATTGTCCTCTTGATACAGTTTTTCATTCCTTATGAGATATATCCCGAGATTATCCTGACAATAAAAAAAGTCTTAACATAAAACTCCCAGACAAAAAGCTAGAAGACATCCTGTGTGTGCACTAGCTTTGTAACTTTTCCACCCCACAGGACGACTCTGTGCAGCATACTGAAAATGAGTTAAATAATTTCTCCAAGGTTTAGTTCTTTCTAAACAGTGAATTGAAAATAATTCTAAAATTTGCCAATATTGTTTCAACTGAATTGATAAACAGTGAAAGAAGTGGACTTTCTGAGGTCATGGAAGCCCAAATAATATGTGCAATTTTTAGCTTTTTTTGTATAGGTGAAAAAGGTTTGTGTAATTGATCTGCCTCTGCTCTTGCTGCTCCCTACTCCCCCTAGTAATTCCTCAATATGTAGTCTAATTTCAGTTAAATTATACAGAAAAGTTGGAATTCTTAAAAGAGTTATTTCAGATTCAAGCTGAGCAGTAGATACATAAAAGTAAGCAGCTGGGCAGGAGTGCAAAATAAGTGTCCTCATTGCCAATAAGATTGTGGGACAACATAAGCCATCAAGCCACAAGACATCAAGGCTAACACAGGAGAGAAACCATAGAACCAGGTTTCCTAATTATGGTGTTCACAGAACTATTTTTCTCTGAGGCTTTTAAATTCAAATCCAATAATTTATCTACAAAATACAAGATCTGCTGACTTCATTTTAAAAGACATTCAAGGGGCTTTTTCCTAGTATCTTCTCTCTCCTTTTGGAAGCTTTTCTTGTCTCCCAATTATAGTGTCTAAATGAATAAATAACTGAATGCAGCTATTTTTTATGATTACCAAAAACATGCTGATGGAGCTAGTATGCAAATTCTATTCCAATAAAAGTAGGTTATGCTTTTGTATGACAAAGAAAGGTGTAGTTAGATTAATTTCAGTAGTGGGTAAGTCCCTTTAGAAATATAACTTTGAACAATTCTGAGGTACCTGGGAGGAGAAATGCATATTCATTTTCATAATAAATATAGGCTGGGTGCAAGGATCTCTAGTGTTAGCTGCATTTCAAAATAGCTTCACTTATTAAACATGTGTGTGCAACTGTAAACATAAATCCTATAGAGTGTAGTTAGATATTCTTTACTGATCCAGCTGTTCAATTGCCACTGCAACTGATGGATCTTACACATAATGAATTGTGAAAAAAATTAAATGCTTAGCCCTGTGAGATAATGACTATCTGTAGTTCCTGTTGACTTCTCTTTTACAAAGATTGCTGTAAGAATTCTGTTAAAAATCTATCATGGACCCCTGTTCTCTTTTTCCCTAAATATAAGAAAAAGAAAAAGAGAAGGTACATTTGTCTCAATAATATCAATAACTTTATCACACAGATGATATCCTCATGAAAAACTTTTGGTGTGGCCTATAAGATCAATATTGGCTTCAGTGTACATTAGTAATGAAACTTCCTGTGTGTATGTTCTTGTCTTAGCAAATCAAATTCTTAACATTCTTTCAGTGCATTTTTCTTTAACTCAGTTTGATTTGTATATTATGGGGGCAGGGATTGGATTTTTGGTTGTTGGGATTTTTATGATTTAAAGGTTTTTAATTCAGCTAATTCAGTTGCCAGAGTGCAGAGAAAGCTCAGACTGTCATAGGCCCTATCCATTCATGGTGGAACTGCAGGAGACAACAGAATTACACCAGCGATGAATTTTGCTCATTGTGTTTCTTCCACTTAAATTTAATCAACCCTTTGTGAACCTCTTTCATTTCAATGGCATTATATGAAACAACTCAATGTGATACTATTCTTTTGTTGAAATTGCATTGATTTCTCTAGAGATGCAGATATCAACACAAGTTTATACGATCTCATCCCCTTTAAGATTACTGAAATAATTGCATTTTCATTTAATACTTTTAGGCTTTTAGGTAATAAAATATCCGAGTGAATTTGTATGTTAAACTTGGAATTAAATTGTATGAGTTCAGTGTTGTATTATTGTTCCATTTGCACTAGTATCAATGAGAACTGAAACAAAGCTTTTCTTTTTGAACTATGAATGATTGTACTTCTGAAATAAAGTATACTTGTCTAGATTCCAGGTCATTATTATATAAAATTCTGAGAATTTATTTTTATATGTTTGATGAATGAAGTTTATTTATTTGTTTGGATATAATTTTAAAGTAAATCGGGAATACTGAGAAATAATACACTTAAATCTAGGAACAAGCTCTACACTTTAAAGGCATTAAAAAACTCATGTTAGAAGTTTACTTGGTGATAGATGCTCAGCAGTAATGTATAAGTGGGATCACTAAAATTATTATCCCCTGGAGTAGAAAAAAAGTCTTTTTGTCACTGCTAGCTTCTGAGGCAGAAAAAATTATTCCACAGTTCTTTCATTTGATGATGTCAAAGCACTGTGTAAATATCAGTACTGAAATTAACAGTTAGATCAATTTGCTGGATATAAATCCAGGGTTATTTCTCACTCTTCCCCTTTTCTTTCAAGCAAAGGCATGCAACACCCAAAACAACAGAATGTCTAACATGTCATTCTTGTGTTGCTACAACCATCTGTTTAAAAGGTGCACTCCACACCAGGTCAGTGGTTAAATATGTCTTTAAAATGCCGACATTAGTCAGGTTACTTCTGCTTCTGAGTTCCTTTTTTCTCTTCCTGACTTCATTTCCATGCTTGAGTGATTATGAAAAGTTTGTATTGGAGAAAATGTGGTTTCCTCTTGACCAAACCCCTAAGTGTACTTCATTTTTGAGTGTACTCCAAGGAAGGCTTATAGTTGAGAATTCCAAGCTGAGGGACATTTTTCTCTGGCCATGAACTGGAAGCCAGTAAAGTTCCTCTTCTTTACATTTGTCTCCTTGGGAGCTTAGAAAGGTGACTACCAGCTGGTCGATCCCAGAAAATACTTTACTTGGTATCTGAATTTCTTCTGATCATGGAAAGCCCTGATTTTCCCTCAGGGCTGAAATTTTAGTGAGAAATAGGTTGAACCTTGGAATGAGCACTCCAAGAACCTGGAAGGATCTGGGCTTTTGCTTGCTGCTTATTAAAGACAAGGGTCCACATATTGCAGCACACCCATACATATTCATAATTTCCAGCATATCGGTATCCCCACTGATTTCAGATTTCTCAGTAGCTTGAACTCTCCCATAAACTGGACTATTAGACTCACAGTAATCTTGTCAGTATTAAGGCAGGACCTAAAACTGTGAAAGAGCAACAGAAAGTGCTCAGTTGTGTGCCTTTCTTTTCCAAAGAATTTGAATTTACATTTTTAAATTGCTTAGGGAGTTGGCTTTGAGTTTGTGTGTAAAATTAGCCAGTGCTAACAATCTTTGTAAAATATTCACATGCAGTGTTCACTATATTTTCATCTTCCTAGACACACTTTTTAAAACTTATCTACATTATGGTAATAATAAAGTAAATACTATGATTGTAAAATAACTCTTCAACTGTAGAACAGCTAGCAAACCCATTCCTTCTTGCCACAGTGAGCAACAGTGTACTTTCCAGCACCCGCCAAACACTATGAAAATGGTTTCATTTACTTCCAGAATTTGCCAAAAACAGATGATGACTGAAACTGGTAATGACTATTTTCTATTCTCTATCCCTAAGTAATTGACCATTAATTATAATATCAATAGGCTGTGGATAAGTAAAGCAGACACATGTTAGGGCTACATTTCATTTGTAACTGTTTTGTATATATCATAAATCTCTAATATTGGGCTATTGTCACACATGATGAATTATTGTAAGCATGTCAGCACATAGTGGAAGTCAAGTACATTCAAATACTACTCAGTCAGAATTGAATTTGGCATGATAGTCTCATAAAAGGGGACTCAATTGAGAGTTTCCACTTGCCTGCTCTAAACTTGTCACTTGTAGGTGCTAAAGAGCTTGTTGTGTTGGTTTAATTAGTCAACAAATCGGTCCTTACTTGATTGCGTGGTCGTATCACATATGTTAACACTTCACTGTTTGATGGAGATATTAACAAGTGACAAGAGTCTCTTGGTCTATGGACTTTAAAGAAGAGAAGCTCTTCTATATTATTTCATTTGGTCCTGCCAATATTTATTAGATCATGCAGGCTGCAGGCTGCCAACAAGAGAAAGACAACACAAACATTTTTCAGGGTTATGCTTATCTCTATCCCAAAGAAGGGTCACTAAACAATCGGTGGTAGAAGAATATAAGTAAGATGAGTGTTTTCTACCACAGCTTAGAAATCCATTATATGATACAGTTTGCTGCAGACCTCCTTGGAGCTTTTTTCACTTAAAGATAATTTATGACAAGAACAGAGAGGTTCTTGAAAATGCTATAGCAACTGGAGCTGAATGATGCCACTCTGGCACTAGATGCATAGTCACCAGAGGCCAGTAAAAAGGAAGTTTGCATTTGTATGAAGAACTGTATTAGTTAAGCATTCATCAGTGTTGTATAAAATATTCATATTACTTGTTGGTGGAAGATTAAACAAAAAAACTTCAATAATTAAAATGGCTTATTCCCAGGAGGGGGGGTAGGGAAAAAGTTGTTCCTCTGCAAGTTTGCAAAAGGGCTTGTCTATTCACTTTTTGTATAGCAGCAAACAAAAGAGGAGTGCATACTTTATAGGCTCCACTTGTTTGACCACCATTCTGTTATAGCTTTTATCTGTGCTTTACCAGTAATCAGGTCTCTGAAGCATGTGCTGCAGTAAAGAGAAATATATCACACATAGAAAATCTCCTTAATCTTTTTTGATGAGTCTCTAGCTAGAAAAAGCCATTTAAAGCATTCTGATAGGTGCCATAAATGCTGTTAGTCATAAATGTTGACTGGCATGTGAAAAATTATAATCAGAGAGAATCTCTTTAAATTTGCCACTATAATAGTTAATTTTATTTCTTTTTGTTGGACAATTTGAATAATTCTCTTCAGAGGTAAACAAATAGAGGTTCATATGAATAAAATCTTACTGCTTCCATCTTCATCAAAATGTTACAACTCCCTACTTAGTTTTCACTATTATGCTCGAGCTGAACTTTTCCTGCCTTTTAATGCATAGAGTGATCCTCAAAAGTCAGAGTCTGCTACAAGACGGCTGTCTTAAATCACCCTGAATTTTTAATTGATTTTAGGCTTTTCCTGTGTTGTTACTGGTACAGGAAAAATTCACAAAACCAAGCCAAAAAATTCAAAATAAACTTGCTCATTAATTACCAATAATAGAACAACATTTTTAAAAACAATGGCAGAGAAATTGCTTGTTTGAATGTCTCTATGCAGCATTTTGCAAAAATATTAGGTGCATTTAAAAGCTTGAACATATATTTTTTAAAAATTTTGTAAAAATATTAATAATTTGTTAATACAAATATGCATGGATTAAAAAAGTATGTGCAATCTTAGAAATAGAAACTTGTTGTAATCTTTCCAGCTTCATTGAGGTTCCTCTTTATTACAGATCATTTTTTCATACACCTATGTGTAGAAACACACATTTTTATGAAAACAGTAAAATTCTTTACTAGTAAGCATACAAAATGTAATGGTTGTTCTAAACTGATTTTTATTTATGTGAGTAGACTCTTGTGAAGTATTTTTATCTGTGGTTCTCAGATGTAATCTGGATTAGTTTGAATTGTTTTAATTAGTTTGAAAGTATTGTTCACTTCTTATTCAAGTATCTGGAGTTAATTGCCTTATAATGTTGTAATTTTTATTGCAATAACAATGAGGATGCCAAATAGATATTTAGGGCCTAGATACTCTGGAAACATCACAAACACAACAAAATGTTATCTTGATTTTTTTCTCAGGTAAACATTTTACCTTTTTTTATAATTTAGTATTTTTTGGGGGTGGATGGTCACATCATGTATCCTTGGAAAATAGATTATGAATTTCTAGAGCTTTCAAAGTACTCCTGCCCTGGGAAAGAGACCACACCTTTGAGAGATGATCAAATAAGGATCTCTAACCAGATACCCAAAACCTCTCAGAGAGTTTGTGGTTGTGTCAATCCTTCACAGTGCTGTGGGGAACTTCTGTGAATTACTAAGTATGCTTAATTTCTATTGATAGCAGTGAACAGGGGGAAATTGAAAACAGATAAACCTGAAGACTTTGGAATGCACAGGAGGTCATTCCATGTGAAGGTTTGCAATGTCCTAAATTGGTGACTACTCTGGATTTGTTACAAGTTGTACTTACTGTGATGTTTCTGGAAGTACTCTTCCCCTGTGTACTAGTTCAAAATATTCTTCATTGCTTGTTAATTCAAAATACATACTTTTTATTTTAAAATGCTGTTTTATTCTAATCACTGATCAATACCTTCTCTTTTTCTCCTCCTATATATTTTTTTTTTTAAATCAGATCTGTTTAATTGATTGCTTTTGTTACAGGATGTTATTTTGGTTGTGTGGCAGCACTACCCAAATTCCATCTCCTCTCTACAGAGCTGAATGACCCTCCCAGTGCCACCATCATGACTGACAGCTGTCCTTCCCAGAGCTGATACCAGAGGCTATTGAAGTAAGGCTGGTAAATCGGTCCACAGAAGCAATGCCTAACCTACAGATACCAGGGGCTGCTGTTAGATCTCTCCAAAGCCATCTCTTTTCCATGTTGAACAAGCCCCAGTCCCAGAGCCTCTCCTTACAGGGCAAGTGCTCCAACCCTTGATCATCTCTGTGGCACTTTGCTGATCTCCCTTTGGCTGGTCATTAGCTTTCATGTCACTGATGCTCCCAAAACTGGACAATGTGTCTAGATGTGGTCTCTGGAGGATGAATAGAGGGGAATAATCCCTCTCCTTGGTTTGCTGGCTGTGATCCTGTGACTATTGCCCTGGATGCTCTTGTACAGGGACACACATTCAGGGCTCATGTTCAGCTCACTGCCCACCAAGACCACCAGCTTCCCTGGAGAGCTGGTCTCCAGCCTGGCAGTCCCCAGCCTGTACTGCTTCAAGAAGCTCTTTCCTCCCATGGGCAGGATTTTGCATTTGTCCTTGTTGAATTTTGTAATGTTCCCATTGGCTTCTTCTTCCAGCCCCTCTTGGGTCCCTTTGGGTGGCAGTCCTGCCCTCAAGTGCATCACGTAGTCCTGCCAGCTTGGTGTCTTCTCACACCTGATGAGAGAGCACTCTGCCATCTTTATTAACCAGATCGTTGATAAAGGTGGTTAAGAGGACAGGTCTCGTGAGAGAACCCTGTAGTACTCCATTTGTTACCAGCCTCCAGATGACTCATTAATCACTATCTGCCGAGCCCGGTCACCCAGCCAGTTATTTACTCATCCACTTGTTCAACAGTCTAGAACCTAACATTCCACCTTGGATGCAGGAGTATTGGAGGGATTGTCCAAAGCCTTGCTAAAAGCAAGATAAATGATATCCACTGCACTTCCCTCATCTGCAGATCCAGTCATTTTGTCACAGAGAGCCATTTGGAAAAGGACGATTTTAACTGCTGACTTTCCAATCACCACCATCTTCCTACACTCATATATGCATTCAAGGAGGACTCATTCTGTGATTGTCCTGGAGACTGAAATAAAGCCCATGCTTTCCCACATGTCCCTTTCAGTGTGTTTTGAAGACAGATGCAGCATTTTCCCTTCTCCAGTCATCATGGACATCCCCTGATCTCTACGACCTTTTGAAGATGACAGAATGGCCTCAGTATGATACTGGCTGTAATAAAGATTCCAACAGAGATAAGAGAAATCATGCCTTTAAAACTTTGAAAAAATATGAACTCTTTTGTTATTCAACCCCCAATTACATACTAGGAAATAATAAATAGTTTCAGTGTAGGGAATTAATTCAACCGGACAATTTGAGTGATTGTCATTGCCCTGTCAATAGCCTGGAAGAAGCCCTTTCAGTAGCTTGAAAACAGCCTTTTATAAAGAGCAGAATTATATGCAAAGTGTTAAAGAGTAAAGTCTCTTTCTGAAAGCTCTTTATTCTGTCCCTCTGGATTCTTCTTTACATACGTTCATTGAGACATTGAAGCAAGTTTTTTCACTATTGAACCGGTGCCACTGTGATAGAATGAATCCTATCCTCTTTTGACTCCTACAGATATGTCAATATAACTGTTAGGTATGCATTGACTGAAACATGTGCAGCTGTATTAGGACTAGTTCTTTCTTGCATTGAGAGATGCCTCATCACAGCATACATATGTATATGCATAGTCATTCTTCAGATTAGCTACAGCCACATCTTTGTAAAATGCTTAATTACCAGAACACAAAACACAGATTACATTTCCTTCCCTAATCAACTTCAAAATACAGTCGATTCTGCCTTGGGGCTGGAAGATCAGTGTAAGGACATCTTGAGATCCCTTCTAGCCCTATTACCCTTGTAATAAACAGACAACAAAAAAATCCAATTGCCACCTATGTGTGCATTACCAACAATGAATGAGAAAAGTGATACTTTGCTGTGACTACTGAGGAATTGTCTTTAAGGGTAGGAGTCAAGATGACAAATGCTTTGTAATTTGAAAGTAGTGTCCTCAGTTACACTTAAGTCCTCTAGAGAAAAATGTTTATTTTGAAAGATGAAAAGATATTGCAGTTATATCCTCCCCAGCCACATTCCTACCAAAAAAAAAAAGTTAAACACAAGCAGGGATGTATTATTTTTCAAGGGAAGCTGTAGTCTAGTATCAAGTGTTTGAGTCTAGCTAGACATTATACATCAGAAATGTATCTGTGAATATCATGAGGATTTTTGCTACTAATCTAAATATTAAATGCACGGTTTGCAATGTGTGGGGCTCAATTGTCTTACAATCTCTGGAATTCCTTGTCTGTCTTCTGTAGATGCAAAGGGATCCTAAATGACTGGCAGGTCGGGTACCTCACTTCTAAGCAGCTAAATTGTGCTGGAATTAATCTTGTTTTTTAGAAGTAAAAACAAGCTGAGATGCTGAGCAGTAAGATAAGATGGACTGAGGCACTAGGATTTGTTCTGATACATCTGGTAATGGTGTGGCTACCTTTGACATGGGAACTGCAGTAGTAAACCCTACTATATGGCCCAGAGCCTGAAGCAGCTCTAAAAATACTGCAGTTATTTCAGCTTGTCTGTCACAGCTCTAAGTGACACACATGTAATTGCAGAGCAAAAAGTATTGGTTCCTCCTTGAGTTTATAAAATTGGTATAACATGCTATTAAAAGAATAAGAAACAAAAATAATGGCTCTTAATGCTTGTGCGGGAGTGCTTTCTATGTACATGGTGTTCATCACCTTTACCAATATATGCCTCTGCCTTTTCATGTGACATCCAGTGTCATCTGCTCAGTGTTTTTTGAAAGGTCTAAATATAATCCACTAGGTGTCAGGGCACTGCACACAGAAACATCCTCATAAGATCAAATACACAGTGGGCATCACAGGTTATGGCCTGGCTGGTAAATGAACTCAGGACTAAACCTGCCAACAAACAGGTTCCTCACCCTGATGCCATGGCATGGAGCCAGTTAGCAGTAATTCTCATGCTTTAGCTCAAGATCTGCACAAATTTAAGAAAGTGATGGAGCTACTTTCAGATGACTTCAACTCCAAATCGGATCAGTGCAAAAACCTAATAAATACATGAGATCCGATAAATTAAAAAAATGGAGTTCACCTGCAAAGGATCCCGCAAAATGAAAAGGCACAATTTACTGTATGTCAGGTTTAATTATTTTACAACAGACGTGTAATGATTATATCTCAGTTACATGTATTAAGATGTCCTTTGGCTGGTTTCAATTTCTGTTGTGTTTCAAATGCTGGCAAAACAAGAAGACACTGTACTCAGTTTAAGACAAGTTTCAGGCTGCCATACCTGCACAGTAGAATGATGGTACATAGCCTTAAGTCACACAGACTCTAAGGAGATACAAGCATATGAACAATAGGTCCATTGTTTAGTGGCTACTTTTGTTTTGCAAAAAATATACATGAACATATGTATATGTTCAAGGTTTCCATCAAAGTGAGAGCATGAACTTTGTTGAAAATGTTAAGGACAAAAGTTAATAGCTAATTTGTAGTTAATTTCATGGTTCTTAAGTTCAAGGTGCTTCATAGCATTTGCTCTGACAGTCAAAAGGTAATACTT
The DNA here is from genome assembly GCA_013390005.1 of Calyptomena viridis. Lineage (NCBI taxonomy): Eukaryota > Metazoa > Chordata > Aves > Passeriformes > Eurylaimidae > Calyptomena > Calyptomena viridis. The sequence goes on along the minus strand of WEIV01008635.1, from coordinate 29,276 downwards.
TTAGCTAAATGCTTCTGACTAATTTTAACCAATTGTGCAGTCACGTTTATTAACATGTTTCAACTACCGATTGTAAAGTGGTAAAGTGGTAAAAAAAATTCTTAATGGACTCTAAATGTTGGCAGAACCAATGCAAGAGATCATTGTGAACTTCAATTTGAGATCATTTGAGTTACAAAGTGATTCCAAATTTCTTACCATACTAAAATCTGAACATCTGCTCAGTACTGAATAGCATATGTGTTCTGCAAGGTCTATATTAAAACATCAGGAAAAATTTTAATGACATGTTTTGCTGATTTTATGGTGCCTTTCATGGCTCCTTAGTCTGTGCTCCGAGGAAAGGGTGGCCTGCAGAAAGCCTAGAAGGTTCAGAAGTACTTGGATTTTAGTAGTCTCAGGTCTTTCAGATGGGATCTCAGTATCTATGCTTGGTAGCCAAGTCACAACCCTGAGCATTGCTTGGGTCTGTAATACCAGATTAAATTCCAGTAGACAAAGCTCAACTATTTTAGGTCTGTGTAAGATATAAGGAATGGTGAGCCACCTCTGAATTTACAGCTAAATATCCAATATGCATATACATGCAGGTGTAGACAAAGTATATATGATAAAATATGGAACTGTGGTTATTTATTATGCTTGTCTGACTATTGCACTTACCTCTTATATTTCCATCTCCTGAGCAGCTCTTGATTACCCCCAAAATAAGACATAAACTTCCAGAAAAATATTATTCTCTCAAAATCAAAGTATCATCTCACTAATCCTATCTGCTGTGGGGAAGATTATTACAGTACCAGAATGAATGGCTAGTCCCAGAAGGACAAAGTCTAGCAGACCTGACAAGATTGAACATTACAGTTGAATATCTTTAGATAAATACTTACGGTCAGTTTTAATAGCTCCAGCTCCCTGTAACAGCAGCTGTTCTAAAAGTAATTAAATCAACTTGACACTAAATATAGCCCCGAAATGTTTAAAGGCTTTCTAAAATAATTTTGAAGGGTTTTTTTATCTGCGGGAAATTGGAAATTACTTCAATTAATACAAAAATATACTCCAACTGAAGCTATAAATATATACATATATATTTAGGCTATATGTGTATAGGCTATATATATTTAGGCTATGTATATTTATATATATGCATATGCATATACACTGAAGATTTTGCAAGGATTTTTATAGAAGAATGTCGTATCTTTAAAGGTCATTAAACAATATAAGCATTTCAAATTGTGAACATTTAGAATAAGCCTCTAAGTGAGCATTTTTTCTTCCACAGTGGTTAAAGTTTACAGGCCAAAATTGTAGTGGGTTTAATCCCAGACAGGTTGCCAGTGCACTATTTTAACCCTGGAGCACCTGACAATGCAGAACCTTGCCCAAATACCTGTAAAAAAGGAGGAGGTCCCAGGTAACTCTGGACCTTTCTTTAGGTCCTGAAAATAGCCATGATACCAACCACGAAAGGTAAATAACATTCCTATTTGCCTTTATTCACTGGGAAGGCTAGAAATATCTGTACTACAAGCATGGCAAGCCATCTAGTTCCCTCTCCTGGAGGTGGTTTCCTGCCAACTGACGCCTTTCCAAGACTTTTGTGCACTACAACAGAGGAAAAGGAAAAAATTAGTTTCATGAGTTTCAGATTTCTGGGGGGGGGAAGCAACAGATTTTAAAAACTTAAAAGTTTTATAAAAATATCTTAAGGCCTGTGTGTCTACGCTATTACCATATCGCTGAATAGAGCAGGAAACAAACGATAAAAATGTCACTTTAAACCTGTATTTAGGGTATTTGAGGCCTGATCTAATGCCAAGGGAAGACAATAGGGAGGATTTGTATCAAATGATGAATGCCTTCTGAGCCCATCAAAGGGATTATGGACCATTTCATGAATCTGTGTCATCCTGTGCCGGACCATGCTAATCTTAGTGTGCTGTTGTAATTGTGGCAAACATACTGGACTTACTTTTTTTCCAAATCCCAAAGATTTATTGGAGGAGATCTAAAACTTTCCCATCTTTTTACATTTCTTAGTATTGCAGCTTACTGAAACATATGGAGAATTTCAAAATTTCTGCATACAGAGTCTACATCTATTCCCTTACTTAGTTAATAAAACCAAACTCAACCAAATCAAATATGATACTTGATTCTTCCTTCCCAGAAAATATTTTACCTATTAATGAAAAGTTGTCTATATAAAGGAATTCAATTTTTTTTTTGATTGGCGTTAGACTCACAGACAGACAGAAATAAGCTGCCATTCTTCCATTTGATAGCCAGACGCTGCCAGTTGTTGCTAGGGCAGTCATGCTGTTAAATTAGGTCTAATGAACGAGTAATTGCTTTAGGTATAGTGAACCATTTCAAAGAAAACAAGGATTCTAATTGATTTGCAATTTGTTTGGCACATTGCATTGTCTGGGGCTATTGATTAGTCTTCTGGATTTCACACTGCATGTGTTTCCCTTTATTAAGGGAATAACAGGTTACTGATTACTTTCCTTCTGGGTTTAATGTAGCGGTTAATGTCTACTTTGTTCTTGTGTCATGTCACAGGCAAGGAAGGAATAATATGCAAGTGGGTGGCCCTTTGCTAAGAAACTCCCCTGCTGCTTTGAGCTGTGTACTCTAAGACATGCTGAAAAGCAGATCAAGAGAAAGGGTTAGAATAGCAGGACTCACAAGTTACGGCCTGAGTCAGGATAGACCCAGGCTAAAGACTTGGCTTTCCTTCACTATCAAAGCACAACACAGTATGAAGTGGTTGGTGGTAGATTTGTTCTTGTTTGATTATATGTCTCTATATAAGGAAACATAGACTTGTATGCCTCAGTTTATATATAGCAGCATCTTAAATAAGGAAGCTTACAATATATTTATCCATTTACTGCAAAAGATTTACTCCATAGGATATATATTCTGGAGAGCATGCCATTGTACATTTTAAATCTGTCTTGGTTTGCAAAAAAGTGAGTCCATTTAATTAACAGCTTTGTTCCTTTCATAGGACAACTTTTTGTAACATAGTCGATGTATATTAAAGTGCAATTATTTTCAAATTTCTTAACATTCTTAGCTAAAACATGTTATCCTTAGCACATCTTTAACAGATAAAATAGGCTTCATTGTTCTATA
>WEIV01008635.1:905-11148 GCA_013390005.1 Calyptomena viridis | reverse complement strand
CGCGGGATGCGGTGCCGGGCTTTGGCGCCGGATCCTCCTGCAATACCACGGCGGCGGCATGCAGGGGAGCGCGGCCGGGGGCAGCGCGCCGCCAGGGAAACCCCCGGGGCACGGAGAATGAAAGCAGCCGANCGGTGCGACCGCTCCCCGCTGTGGGCTCCCCGCGGCCCCCGGGGAGCGCTTCGTGGCCGCGCCCGCTCGGCCTCACCGCCCCGGTGTGTAAACGCCGATCCGCCGGGATAGCCAGTAATTCACTGGCCGCGCTTGCCAAAAATACAATTTTATTTTATTTTATATTTAACTGTGAAGAAACGGAAAGCACAGACGGGGAACGCGAGGAGCCAAGCAGCCCTGTGCAGTGTCCCGTCCGCGGTGCCACCACTCTCTCCCGTCGCCACCGGGCCTCCCCGCCCTGCCCCGGGCGCGCCTCTCCGCATTATCGCTCTAGCGCGCCCGGCCGGAGGCCCGACAGGCACCATGCTGATGTCTGAGCCAGGGTAACACCTCACGGCCATCGTTTCACTGCCCCGCATGGGTGCCATTGCCCTGCCTCGGGCAGGTCCAGGGCCTCTGGGCTGCCATTGCCCTGCCTCGCGCAGAGCAGTACACACAACAGCCCTTTTGCTGGCTGAGGCAGGGCACGTACCAAGGCACCATTGTCCTGCCTCAGGCTGAGCAGCACCTCACAGTGACGTATTTACTACCCCAGTGAAGGGCGATTGCCTTTGGGGCACCATTGCCCAACCTCGAGCATGTTGAGGGCATGGCACATGAGGTGCCAACCATCTCTGAGCTGATTACGCGGATTAAGGGAACCCCAAACTTCCAGTGTCCTGCCCAGAAGAGCGTCCCCTCCCAATATTAACTTATCACCTACTTATCTGTGAGTCTTTGTGCAGTCAAGGCAGGCCTTTTGTGGGGCCTTGAATCGCTGTCCGGGGTTAGGAGAGCCCAAAGGAGGCTGGAGGACACCAAAGGCAGTTCCAGTTAATGAGTTTCCCGGGACACACTCACTTCTGGACTGAGCTTCTGGGAGGGTGTGTGCCGTTGTATGACTTTCCCTTCATTCAGCTCCATACCACTCCTCTGCACGTGGAGGTACTGGGAGGACATCCTTGGGACCAGCACCACTCCAGTGGGCCTACCTTTGGCCTCTGGTACTGTAGATACATGATCAACTAATCAAACCATTTCTAAGGTTTACCAGAATATTTCTAGCAAATTCATCTCTTTGTATTGAATGGAATTTAAAAACATGGGAGAGGGAAAACTCAGATGTAACATAATTAAACTCCCTTTTATACAACAGGAGTGTGGGTCTGACTGGGGCATGCAGCGTATCTCCTGCCTGCTCTTCAGCCCATGGTCACAATAGCCTGTTCTGGCTCCTTTGCAGCCAGTGATGAAAGGGTCCAGTGTCAACACAACTGATGAAGAGAAGATTTTCACTGTGGCTTNCAGCCCCGCGAAGTGTCTCTTCACCGGCTTTAAAGTATCTTTCGAGTGCTTCGGGGAAGCCGAGGCGGGCTTACCCCCCGCCNGATAGCCAGTAATTCACTGGCCGCGCTTGCCAAAAATACAATTTTATTTTATTTTATATTTAACTGTGAAGAAACGGAAAGCACAGACGGGGAACGCGAGGAGCCAAGCAGCCCTGTGCAGTGTCCCGTCCGCGGTGCCACCACTCTCTCCCGTCGCCACCGGGCCTCCCCGCCCTGCCCCGGGCGCGCCTCTCCGCATTATCGCTCTAGCGCGCCCGGCCGGAGGCCCGACAGGCACCATGCTGATGTCTGAGCCAGGGTAACACCTCACGGCCATCGTTTCACTGCCCCGCATGGGTGCCATTGCCCTGCCTCGGGCAGGTCCAGGGCCTCTGGGCTGCCATTGCCCTGCCTCGCGCAGAGCAGTACACACAACAGCCCTTTTGCTGGCTGAGGCAGGGCACGTACCAAGGCACCATTGTCCTGCCTCAGGCTGAGCAGCACCTCACAGTGACGTATTTACTACCCCAGTGAAGGGCGATTGCCTTTGGGGCACCATTGCCCAACCTCGAGCATGTTGAGGGCATGGCACATGAGGTGCCAACCATCTCTGAGCTGATTAAGCTGATTAAGGGAACCCCAAACTTCCAGTGTCCTGCCCAGAAGAGCGTCCCCTCCCAATATTAACTTATCACCTACTTATCTGTGAGTCTTTGTGCAGTCAAGGCAGGCCTTTTGTGGGGCCTTGAATCGCTGTCCGGGGTTAGGAGAGCCCAAAGGAGGCTGGAGGACACCAAAGGCAGTTCCAGTTAATGAGTTTCCCGGGACACACTCACTTCTGGACTGAGCTTCTGGGAGGGTGTGTGCCGTTGTATGATTTTCCCTTCATTCAGCTCCATACCACTCCTCTGCACGTGGAGGTACTGGGAGGACATCCTTGGGACCAGCACCACTCCAGTGGGCCTACCTTTGGCCTCTGGTACTGTAGATACATGATCAACTAATCAAACCATTTCTAAGGTTTACCAGAATATTTCTAGCAAATTCATCTCTTTGTATTGAATGGAATTTAAAAACATGGGAGAGGGAAAACTCAGATGTAACATAATTAAACTCCCTTTTATACAACAGGAGTGTGGGTCTGACTGGGGCATGCAGCGTATCTCCTGCCTGCTCTTCAGCCCATGGTCACAATAGCCTGTTCTGGCTCCTTTGCAGCCAGTGATGAAAGGGTCCAGTGTCAACACAACTGATGAAGAGAAGATTTTCACTGTGGCTTCCTGAAAAGATGGTGAATGGGTACCTCAGGCTGTGCCCTTGTGAAAAAAAATGGCCTCAAGAGGAACAACAAAGCCTGCTGCAAAGGAAAGCAGTGCAGAGTTACAACTCATCTGATGCCTCTTCTGTCGGCTTTTCTCAATCCACATACTCTCTTCCTTTCTCCTTTTCCTCAAAGACTGGCATCAGGTCTTTAGCACTGTCCTGGCAACATAAGTGGTGCAAAGATCATGGTATGAGGAGGAGGACTAGTAACAGCAGGAAACTAAAGCTAAATGATTCGGAGGGAGGCGATTGCTGGGGGCAGGGAGTTGTTGGAAGCGTGTACAGTCTGGGGAGCACTATCCATCCCCCTGTAATCCCAGCTCCTGTTACCTGCACTTCATATACTTAAGAGGTGTCCTGTAAATGATAAAGCAGAATTTTTCCTCTGAAGTGAACTGATAAAATAGCACATTTCAATGGAATATGGTTCCATCAGAGCTCCTCTGTCTTGCTCTTGAGACAGTCTTCATGCATAAAGCGCTGTTGTTTCTGAAGAGCAAGAGCTTTAAGGGCTGATAGCAGCTGTAAACTCTAGTGGCCCTGCTTTAGCAAGTACAAAGTCACATGTTTTCCTCTAGTAAGGGCTTTTCGGAACTGCACATAGCAGTGAGTCATGCTTTTTTGTCATACTTATATTTGTGACAGCTCATTTCAGGTCAAGCAACTTAATACTTCCACATGAATGGTCTGTGGTTCAATTTTGACTGTGCCAGAGGCATCTGACAGCAAATTTTCAGCACCTGCACATAGACCTACCTGTCTTAACCCTAAATTAAATATTTTGAACAAACTATAAACAAATATAAGGAACCAAACCTACAAATCTGACCGGCTGAATGTCCTTTCTCTGGAGGCAAATGGTAGTAGGTGATGATGAAGGGGACCAGTGTGTGATGATCATTTTCATACTCTGCTTACTTACAAATTAAGTACAAATTAGTGATACTCACTATGGCCACACACTGCAGTTGTTTTAACTCATTCTTAGTGTAATGTTAGGTAGACTACTGCAAATGCACAGTAGTTTCATGTTTTAGCAACTGAAGCAGTGGAAACCTGCTCTGCTGAATGTGCAGCAGTAACCCAATGTGGAGCAAATGGGACTTTATGTTTAAGGATTTTATACATGATACAAAACAGCTACTTGCAGGGACCTGCTGCAGGACTCTAGTTGGAAGGCCTATGAGACATGAAATGATTCAGTGAGGTTTACAAAATGTGACATAACTGGCATTAATCAAAACATGTTTTTCATGTGTCTTCCAGAGAAAAGCATTTTTCTATAACTTATTTAATGGAACCTCATGGCTGGTTTTGATGGAAAAGAAGTATCTGCTACTACATCAGTATACCTATATCACTCTGGTACAGCCTGTATTTCATTGCACCTTGTCTGTACGTCTGAATTCTTGATTTAAAAGCAACATTTGACCTTAGAAAAAGGAGAATCACTTAAATATTGGTAAAAGTTGGTTTGCACCATAAAAAGCTAGCTACATGTGTTACAATAGCCATAGCACAGTGTTGATTAGATAAATGCCCTAGGGAGACAACACTTGACAGGATGATCTGTGTGTTGATGAGTCCATTGAAAAGTACTGGCTAATTGTTCCACAGAGATTGATGAAACCATGATGAAATATTTTTGAGGCATTGTTTTTATGTCTGCCATGTTAGAATCAAGTTTCAATGGACATGCAAGATAATTATATGTTGAGTGTTATGTAGACTTATCTTTCTTTAGCCATTATGTTAATCCCAAACCAAACAAACTAAAGACAAAAAAAGAGGAGGACAAAAATACCCAGTAAGGGAATTCTAAGGAAAAAGCTTGCAACAATCAGCAAAAGCACAGAAAAAGAGAGAGAATTAAGCATCACTGTACAATCAAACTTCTATATAATGTCTATATTGCTGTTTGCTAAGTTTGCAATTTTTATTTATAAAGTATTTCAATTACTTATAAAGACTTACACAGCTAATCAGTTAGAACTGACATACATTTTGGCTAAATACCTATAATTACAGTTGTTTCATACCTGAGCCCCTGTTACTGATGTTGTGTAACAAGCAGTTCTGATTGCTGACATCAGCCCACTTAATGTTCCTGCATTTATGTGATAATTAGATAAAATCAAATAAAGACTTTCTAGTAACTTCATAAAATGAAGTAAATATATTTACTGAGATTAGCATAAATCTAAAATATTATTTAGGGTTTCATCTTTTTCTGATAATGAAAAGGAGCATGAAAATACATAAGTTTATTAGCTAAACACTGTTACTTTTTAAAAGTATGCTTTCCAGTGTAACATTGTGCAGGTCTGTGATATGGAATGAGAGATTTGCAGAGGTAGTATCTTTGATTAGACCCACTATTTAGAAAAAAACAGACAATTCAAGGCTTTGTGCTTGTAAGGTCTCTGCTCTGTCAGCTCTCACACCCACTGCTACAACGTTACATTACATGTTCATATTTACCTAGAATATACAGATTTGCCCTTGTATAAGAACGTGTGGAAATGATGGTCTGTTTAGAAATGTAGCTTCAAAGATATTTTAGGACATCATCTTATTCAGAAGATGCTTCAGGTTAGAAAAGCTGCCAAAAAGAACCTGCAGTCATTCTGAGTAGCAGATTTGAATCGAGTCGTAGATCTTTCCCTCAAAGTATCAGTTATGCAGTACAGGCTATGAGTAAAATGCATAGGTAGTACGTATGCTGCAGAACATCACTTTAAGTGTTAGAGCAATAAAACCACATTTGTTTACCCCAAGGTAAAATTTATTGTAGAGCAGAAGGTCTGCAAAGGGAGTTTTTTCCTGCATTAACTTGAACTTGAGGATGTGCAGGAATCATGACCAAAGTCAACACTTCACAGCAGTCACTCCATGCCTAGTGGAAGCCAGAAGAAAGGGTGCTCTATTTCTTGGCCATGCACACTCGACCACTGAATCCAGGAACAATCAGTAGAGGCTTGTGTTTTCTCCTTCCATCCCTAGGCTAAAGGAGATTAGCACTGCAGTGTGTCAGGCTGCATACAAACAGGCAGTCGAATTCCAGTCCTCCAAGCTTTCTGCTCTCCCCTGATCAAACCTTTATTTCACTGACTCTGTCACACAGTCCTACTGAAGCTCATCCTGCTACACACTCCGTGATTCAGTCCTAGCCTTTTGGATCAGTTTGCTCTTAAGCTTCCCTCGCCCTGAGTAATCTGCTGCACTGCTTCTTTCCTTGACATCTCTGACATGTATCCCAGGCATCTGCTTTTCATCTTTAATCCCTTTACAAAAATGGGTTCTTGCTGGCCACCTGCCATAAGCTTGCAAGAACAGCTTTGGCTTACCAGGTTTCTCATTACAGTGGGTACCTCAAGCTCCAACTTTCCAGGCTCCAGTTTATCACTTCCTTGGCATATGTTGCAGTAAGATAACACAAAGTTTGTGAAGATTTCAGAATCAGTCAGTCTATATTTTGACTAATACAGCTGTAGACAAAAATAGCGAACCTTTACAGATGTTTCTTCATCTAGTCAGTCTTGTGTGTCCTTCACATTCAGATGAAAATACCTTTGCAGAAATCTTTGCCTTTCCTATCCTGCTTTAATCAGCTTTTCCCTGAATTATAGAATTTTCCTTCTGTATATCCATTTCCTATCCAGTCTTTCAGCTGATCTTGCAGTTAAACAGAACAGTTCTGCTCTGGAAGTATGCTCATCTGCTCTGCCCCAGCACCCTTTGTCTGTCTGCAAGTTACCTTTGAGTGACCCTGCAGTCTTTCAAACCGTGTGGTTTAAAAGATGTCCTGTTAGCTCCTGTTCTCTTTCCAAATTCTTTAGAAAGACTGTAAATAAGAGTTTTCAGAAATTCCACTGCTTGAAAATTGGTTTTGATTGTTTCTCATTAGATGGATACGTGGCAGAGCCATGATGAAAAATAACCAATTCTGAAGCTTTTAAGATAAAGCAATGGCATAGTGGTTTAATAAAATAAATTAGATTTTTTCCATTGTATGTGGATTCTCCAGGTTAGATTACCATATGAACGTTTTCACATCTTAAGATTTTATGAGGAAACTCCTAATATTTTTGTTTATTCAAAATGTTTGTTTCCTGGAACCATGTGGCTACATGAAAATACCAGCTTTAATTTCTTCAGAAAATTCTCGAGTTAACATTATTACAGAATGACTGTGTTGAATCAGATCTAGATAAGCCAGGGTGCAGTGTCTGACAATGCTCAATAGCAAACTCTCAGAATCTAATAGATACAAGAAATACAGCATAGTACTGCTGTGTTGTCCCTTAGACATCTAAGCAATCAATCGTTTAATGGTTTCCTGAGCAGAAAGTTGCACTAAGGTCATGTTGTGGCTAGTAACCACATGAAGAGTTTCATTCCATAAATTTGTCCCTTTGCACTCCTGGCCCCATAAAATCCCATATCAATGAATTTCACAAAAAGATTATACAGCATTTCTTTTTGTTATTTTTAAACGTGCTACTTCATCCTTTCACTAGATGCCCTATAGTCCTTCCTTATTCACCTTCTTCATGTCATTCTCGATAGGTCTTGATTTCCAAGCTGAAGAGTCTTAATGTATTAAACTAAGACTTGGAAAGAAACTATGGTATCTTTGGGATAATTCTGACCTTTTTTTTATTTTCTTTCCCCATCCCGCCCCAAATCCACTGTAACCTTCCTACAGTCCTTTGTTGTGGGTTCACTGTAGGGCTATTATCTAGTATGTGGCTGCAGTATGGATTCATTCACTGACATAGAGATATTTTCTGTTTTCTTCTCTACTTCCCCCAGTAATTCATACCATGGCATGTACTACAGATGTCATTACTGACCATTGAGCTGATATTTTACAGAACTATACAAAAAGACTGCCAAGAGCTCCTTTCCTTACAGCTGGTTAATTAAGAGTCCATCTTTGTGTATGTAGAGCTCTACATAAAGGGGTTGCTTTTCTTCAGTTTTGTTATTTTGCATACATCAACATTAGGTTCATCAGCCATTTTAGTGGCCACTTACTAAATGTCTTCAGATCTTTCTAAAACTCTCCATAATCAGCTCCAGTTTTGAAGAGCTTGAATACCAGCAACAGTCTCTCTTTACTCATAATATCTGCCTTTTTCTTATAATTTATGAGTATTCTGGACAGAATTTAACTAGAATGTACTGGTAATCTACTTCCATACTTTTCATGAACATGGTAAAAGCTAGACATTTATTCCTGTCCTTTAAGCAGAGAACCTACCCTCTTATGCCAGGACAGTTCCAGTTCAGAGTCTTCAATGAAGAACTTATAAAAAACTTTGCAAAATCTGCTATACGCTGTGTAGTCAATATATGAGCATTGATTTTTTTTTCCCCCAAATTAGTGCTGAAGTTACTAACAGCCATTTGCTTGGGAAAACTCAGGAAAAACCAAACACAAATTTAGTAAGTGCGTAAACAGGATTCTACAGATATATTAAAAATGGTTGTCTTAAAGCCTGTTTTGTAACTTTTCAATGATTGGTGTTGGCAACGCAACTAATTGCATGTAATTGGTAGTACTTTAGTATTTATTTCCCTTCCCCTTCTGTATGGCTTTTATTATGCATGGCTACTTGTAGTTAGGGAGGAGATGCCTTACTGAAAACCTATTTCACTGAAATAAACCCTAAGATTTACTCTGAAATTGAAGGGGATTTCTGAAGTTCCTGAGCTTTGCATTAGTCCAGTTCAGAAGGCAGAGTATCAGGCCCTGTGAGTCAAAGCTACTTTTGCTATGCAAAAAATTGTATGGTGTGAAATGCTATCATTAACAGGCACTCACAGTATTGGAGGTAAATGTGGAGAGGGGAAACTGTAAGCAGACTTATAAATATTGAAGGCTTAACTGTACCATTAGTCCACAGTTACCAAAAAAGGACGGCATTGAGTCAGGGGATGTGAGGTTACTGTTTTTCCAAAAGTACCATGCAATATAGCTGTTAATCATATGCACCTTCCAGCAAGAGATCCTCTGTGGCCATATCCTGCTCTAGGTTTGCCATATGTAATGTGTAATACCAAGCAAGATGGACAGAAACATCAGGCAAATGCAAGGGCTGAGATTGTCTCGGTTACTCATACCAAATCACCAGTGGGAGTAGTCTGTGTGCCATGATGCTCGTTAGCCATTGAGTCCTGGATATGAAAGCACTTATCTTGATACTGTTTTAGTAAGTGGATGTGCAGAAATGTAATAGAAAGAACTGTAGCATGTATCTTTTAGAAGCAGTCCTGAAACTGAGGATATAGAAAACAGGAGTTTGCTTAGTAGTGTTTGTGCCTTCTCTTCTGTTGCTCTTGTGTCATAGTTTAAATTACCAATATCTATACTTCACTGCAGCTTCCTACTTTGATAGAGAAATGTACTTGACTCCCTACAGTTATTGCAATTGGAGGGGGATCTGATTAGGATGCTTTTCCTAATTAAGTGATATCACCTAAAGTGAGTTTCCCTACCATTGTCTCACTCCAGTGTAAAAATAACAACAGAGGAGAATCATTTAGTTATTTTATTTTCCTGATTAAAATGTCTTTACTAATTCATATTTTACAGGGTAAAATTCCATCTTAATGAAAGACTGAGGGTCAGTTTTCTAACACAGCTAATTATGTGTCCTCATATCCCAATCACAGTTAGAGCTCAATTCCGTTGAATTCAGCAGCAGCACGTCTCAGTAGATCTATATGTAAGGAGGAAGCCCAAGGTGGATACTCAGCCACCAGAGATCAAACAAAGGGTCCTTCAGAATGTTTTCCGTCTGCAGTCAAGTCTGAGAGAAAGCTACATATCATCCGCTCCCCAGTCAAATACAGCATGAAAGTGAGTTTACACAATGTGCCCGAACTTCTTTGACTTCAGCCGAATCTCCAAGAACTGTGTGTTTCAGATTCAATTTTTGTGTTTCTGCTTTGGCAATAAACCACTCTCTTCCCAGAGGAAACATNGATTTCATATGGCTTATTCATTTTGACTAGTAGTATTCTTTATAGAATATTTCATCCTTGTGCTGCTGTTTTCTGTGCCTTTGTGCCTACGTGCTTAGCCACCAAGTAGTTTTCTTTTTTCTACTTCCTTTCTCAGTACTGTTGTTTTTCTTGATTCTGTTACAATAAGTAACACACAAAAGAGAAGATTAGGGCAGAAAGATTTCCCTAGTCCGTCAATAAATTTCCTAGGCTTCATTAGCTGTAATTTCTTGAAAAGACTTAGAGTTACATTTACATTATGTAAATAAAATGTATAATCCAAGGGATCAGCTCTTTCTCATTCAATAATGTGTACCAAAAATAATTCAGCTGAAGCCAGTGGCTTAAAATTTGTACGAGAGTGCAGAAAACCAGGCTGGTGTACAAAAAGGCAAATTCTTGTCACTTCTGCTTAGGCAAAAATC
>WEIV01008633.1:17549-34074 GCA_013390005.1 Calyptomena viridis | reverse complement strand
GGCTCATTCTGATTATCTGAATTTAATTGCTTGGTTCCTACCCTTGACACCAAGATCTGTCACTGTACTGAGGCTGTAGCAGTCCTGTCACACTGAAATGGGCCCAAGCACCTGGATACCAAAAACTGTATAAGCTACTCCTTAACAAGACTTATGCTCAATATCTTTAACCCCTTCCTTTTCCTGGTTTCTCTGCAGCCTCACCTGGTAACTCTTTTCAGCAACAACTGGTCACAAAGGAGGGGAATGAGTTGTACCACTGTGTGATCTACCTTGCACCAGGGGATTATCACTGCTTCCACTCACCCACTGACTGGACAGTGTCACACCGACGCCATTTCCCAGGTTGGTTTCTGTTCCCAGAAAACAGCTGTGGAGGGAAGCACTGGTATGGGCCACTGCTGAATGAAACACAGCAGAGCAGCAGTTGTACAGTCACATGATAGATAATGGTAGAGAAGTGATTTGTCACAGTAATGAGTGCTACGGCAGTATGGTTTACAAGTCACATACAAATGGTGCAAACAGTAATATTGTGTTCAAGCTGTTTGAGTTCATTGATCCATGCTGACCTGATTTGTTCCCAAACACTGCTTATTCAGTTTGCATCTGAAATACGGATAGTTCTGCAGATCACACCAAACAGTAGCCTGAAGTATGATCTCTGCTTGTGCTTGGCAAAGAAAATGCAACTAAACTGTTATACTACTGGAGCTGGGATCAGATGTTTTGCAGATGATCATACTCTATTTCAGCAGATAACAAAAATATTTTACTTCTTGGTATGTAGCAAAAACCTAAGTATTTAGATTTGGTTTCAAACACCATAAGAGAGACACATGACCTGCCACACACATCTTTCTGTGACCCCTTTTTTTTCACCACAGCCCTCTCTTTCATTTGCTTTGCCAAGCATTTGCCTCTCTTCCTACAAATAAGTGACTGAGTTGTTTACTGGATCAGCTGCAGTTATACTGAAAACACCATTTGGGTGGCATTACAATATTGCTACAAACCAACCTAACCTGAATATTTTCTCGCTTCTTCAGGCTCTCTGATGTCTGTGAATCCTGGAATTGCTCGCTGGATCAAGGAACTGTTCTGCCACAATGAACGGGTTGTCCTTACAGGTGACTGGAAACATGGCTTTTTCTCATTAACAGCTGTAGGAGCAACAAACGTGGGCTCCATCTGCATCTACTTTGACCAGGTGAGCAGGATTGTAGCAGGCACCTTTCTGGGTGTGATGGCTGAAGGTTGGCACAGCATAAAACAAAATTACCCAAAAAAAAATCTTATTACCCTGAAATTAGTTGTTTCTCAATACGGCATCATCGCCAGTATAGACTATTTTTTAAATATTTCTATTGTATCTTTGAATTGTGAGTTCCTGCCTTGAAAACGCTTGAGTATATGCAGTCTACAGCTGTGGTAATGAATGCAGAGCACTGAAATCCTCAAGTAACAGTTTCTTCCTTCTCTGTACAGGACTTGCACACCAACAGTCCGAGTTACTCTAAAGGTTCCTACAATGACTTCAGCTTCATATCCAACAACAACAAGGAGGGAATCCCCATGAGGAAAGGGGAACATTTAGGGGAATTTAACTTAGGCTCTACAATTGTACTAATCTTTGAGGCACCCAAGGACTTCAAATTCAACCTGAAAGCTGGACAGAAAATCCGCTTTGGAGAAGCACTGGGCTCTCTATAGAAACTGTCTCAGCAATATTACTTTCTATACAAAGAGACCCTTTCACACCACTGAGTGTTTCGCTTCACAAGTATATATCACTCAGCAGGACCTGGGTGAGGAGATGTCATTGCTGCATTAACCTTGAGAGTATTTGGTCTACATTTACCTGCTGCTGAATGTAGAGATTGAATTGAATGATCATGGATGTATTGGGTACAGCTGCCTTTAAAGATGTTGCCCATGGAGATTTCTATCCCACTCTGTGCCTGTACTGTTTCATGTTCTCCTCTCAGTGTGCCACAGGATAATTATGTTCTTAGAGCCTCTAAGTCCATTTTAAGTCTTTTGAGGCTGTGCAGGTGCAGGGTGGAGGTAGAGATTACCTGTATTTAAAGGAACACTGACAGGCTGAGTCAGACCTTGTACCTTATATCCGAAATATCTGTTTTTCAGACTTTGAGTAAAGAATATGTTCTCATATTTATTTTGTTCTAAGAAACTTTGCTGAAATTCTTAAATAAAGGCAGACTGTGAATGCACAGAGAGCCAAACTCTGAAATTGGCTGATGTGGCTTCACAGCCTAAATAAAGCAAAACTAGACGGACAGCATCAGTACAAGGAATTACACTCATCCAGGTTTTCTACTGTTAGATAACTCCAGTTCTTTGCCTGACATTGTCCCTTTAAAAATGGATTTGCGCTGTATTTTAAACCTGAAAACATTGTGTCTACATTCCATACAACAGAACTTGTCATCTTGGGATTTTCTTTTAAAAAACAAACAAAAAAAATCCAGACAAAGCTGTGTGACCTATTCCTAATCCATGGTTTTATTTTGCTATTCCAGGCCTTAAAGTTTTTGTCTGTATGAGAGACAGTTACTTCATCTCTTGGATTAAGGAGATAAAAGACACAGGGAATGTTTTCTTATGTGATGTAAGAGTAACTAAAATATGTTTTTACTTTCTGCTATGTATCTTCATTGTTGTTTTGTCAGTAAATTATTGAGGAATTAATTCCTCTATTACAGAACAACTTCAGATACTTCAGGACCAATTTTTATTGCACAGAGTAAAATGCCCTATGCACTGACTGTGTTTAAAAATATTATGGCTTGTAGAAGAAATCCCATGTTGCCTCCCCGATACCAACCTGGACCTCTCTCAACTGGCAACAATTTCATCTTATTCAAAATATTAAAAAAAACCAAACACACTGGCTCTGACTTCTGCCCTCACACTTAATGCTGGGGGCTGAAAGCTCTGTGCTGAAGTTTTCATCCACAGTAAAATTTTAGAACATCTTTGTAACTTCATGTCAAAAAGAGTTTAAAATCTAACACCTTGTTTCTGTTGCATGGGGCACTATGTGGTGCTGACAGAAACTACTGCCAAAGTGAAGAGGAATTGATTTTTAAAGCAATGTATCAATTGTTTTTAGAGACTAAACTGTTTCAAGTCCCAGCACTCAAACATTTACAACTGATTTTGCTGTCCAGAGCTTGTTGGACATGCTTATGAAACCTGCCTTTCTGCTTTCTGAAAGATTTCTCATATTACTTCCTTGCTTGAGCTACTTTTCTGCTCCTTCAGGGAGATGATAGGCTTTGACCAGCTCTGAAACCCTTATCGTCTTTGTATGCACTGCAGAAAATAGAATATAATTTTGTTGTACAAATGTCCAGTTTGCCAAGTCTTGTATGCTTAGCTTGTCATTAGGAAGGAAAGGATGATAAACTGCCTCTTAAGTGATGTAGCCCAGCCATGAGGCAGATGATGGTGATGGCTGTTTGAGTGACAAGCAGGAGAAAATTCATTTGGCTCCAGGAGTCAGTGTTTCCTCACTTTACACAGGGAGGAGTTTGAAAGTTTGAAGTGGCTCTCAGCGACCTATCTTGTTAAACTTCTTGGCATTAGCGAGTTTACTCCTGCAGCAGTATAGTACCAGATACAAGTTTTTTTAAACCTTTGAGAATGTGAAAAGAGTAAGGCAAATATCAACCTCAAGAGGATAAAGTTATGGTGAGCTTTCCGATTAAACTTCAATGTCATGTTAACAGTAGAAAGCAAATTTGTTCCAGTGGATGAGAGAAAAAGACAAGCGAATCTTTTCCCTCTTTTCCACTGGGGCCTATGGCATCCAGACACAGCCAAAGGAAGTTTAAGATTTAATTTCTTCCTACTCAGCAGCATCATCCACACTATCTGAAGGTTACTGTTAGTCTGGGGATGGAGAATGGGTTACCTGATGTTTGCTTTATTAGAAAGCTCAGAAGGAAGAGAGGATCCAGCATGGAAGTGGCTGTTTTAGGATGGTTTTAATACTGTGCAGAGTGAGGTAATAAACCAACATTACTTGTGATGCAAGAGCCAGCAACACACCCTGGAGTGAAAGCAAAGTTCCTTGAGGGTACTAATAATGCTGTGAATTTCTCCTGCATGGAGAATCCATTTAATTCAACTGTATCAGTAGCACGGTATTTTTGTATGTCGAAGTGTATGACTTATTGACATGAACTCATTTAATTGCAAACATTTTGAAATAAAGAGTCTTATCTGTGTTGCTTATCTTTCTGGCATGACAGGGTAACCTAAACTAGGTATTGTAAGTGCAGCATGAGGTATATGTAGCTCCAGTTTAGTTTTCAATCAACTATAGTAATAATAAAACAAGAAAAAATATTTTAATTTATCAAATGTAAGTGCCATACACAGAAGTAAGTGAATGTATACATGTCTTCCATCCTCCCTTGCTATAAAGGTGCAAAAAGTCTTACCCATGGGTTAAGTTGAAGGGTTGGTTAGGGTGCATTATAGATCCAGGGCAATCTGGATATCATGCAGCCGGGCAACCAGGGTCTGCACATGGTGTCTCTCTCTTAGCTGTGCTTTGGTGAGAGTGTTGATCCTCGCTTGCAGCTGCAAGGGAACACAAGTGCATGAGCTGCTTGTACAGCAAGGCAGTATTTAGTCTTTTATACAGTAAGATCTGCTCTAGCAGTCTTTGTATTATCCCACTTGAGAGCCAGTAAGTGACAGGATGTGTTGCTTGGGAACACTGGCTGGATTCAGAAGCTCCAGTGCAGTACCACATCTGGTGTATGAACCTGGGGACCCAAGCAGGGCAGGGGCAGGTTGCACAGGGAAACTGTCCTAAGAAATTACAGAAAAAAATTTGATATTAAATGTACTAAGCCTGATCTGCACCTTTGAAATAGGCTCAGAAAGGTCTACTGGACCTGGAGTTACATTTCTGAACAAACATCAAGATGCATCTGCACAGCCTGTTCTGCTCATCAACCCAGTTCTGACTGCATTTCCCCAATTCTGATGAAGTCTCCCTTCTCCTGGCATTTTACTAACAGCTTACTACACAATTCCTCACAGCTACCTTTAGGCTGCATTCACAGCATAGTGATAATCATTTCAGTAGCTTCAGTTAGATTGCTGTGTACACACCTGACCCAGCTCTTCCTGAACTCCTTCCACACCTTCTTGGTCTCCTTGTTGTGTGCTCATTTCCAGCCACTGCTGCAGAATCTCTGCCTGCTGCTGACAGGACCTGATAAAATGGATTAGAAGGATTCTTATCCCAGTTGAGAGCTCAACAGTCTAAGCCAGCTTAGACATGCAACTGGATACTTTTTTGTCTCAAACCTGTGACTAGTTAAAACCTTTTAAAAAAGGAGAAAAAAAAAAAAAGGGCTGGAAAGCAGAGTAATCTGAAAACTGTTGTCTCCATCTCCTGCTTCTAGTCCCTGACTTCCTTCTTTCCTGACAGTTAAATCCCCTTGCAAGCCTCATTTTAAGCACTTTTGTAAATGTTTTCTTGTTCTAGTAGAGCAGTTAACAAATACCAGCTATATTCATTTTTTTGAATGACAGTTGAGAAAGCTCAGTCTTTGCTCCTCTTGATAAAAGAACTAAAAGCTAAATTCAAGGTGCTCTGCCCAATTCATTTGTACTGCTTTCAGATTACACCCAGTGATATCTCTGGCATGCTTCTCCAAGAGCTGCCAAAGGTATAATTAAACCATCACTTGCTGACTATAGAAGAAGTTATGCACATACTCCCTTTCACCTGGAGTGAACTCAAAATCTCTAGAACTTTTCTCTGTTTCATTCACAGGTCTACTTTGAACACACTGACTATTTTCAGGGTAGATACATACAAAAAGTGCAACACTGAGTTGACAGCATGGAGAAAGGCTGGCTAAAGAGGCTTTGCAACATACTTGAGCTCCTGCTTCCTGCTGTAGTAGTACTGCCTCTTCTGCTGGATGTGCCAGAGTTCAGCTTCCATCTTTCTCTGCAACACCATTTCTTCTCTGGAACTGTGCTCCCTTTCTTCCCTTTCAGCTGAATGGAAGATACAAGGCACAAGCAAGTTGAACAGACATCCACTGTTTCTTCTTATCAAAGAAACCAGAAATATTTTTAATAGACAGGAAAAATGGAATCCTCCCCCTTTTCACATGTTCTGTTACCATGTGACATGTACCTGTTCACCTAAAAGATCAGGTACAATGAGAGGCCAGGGGTCTTGACAGGCTCTGAAGACTCAGTTTGAATACAAACAAGTTAAGAAATGCTTTAATGGATCATTTACTACCACAAATACTGTTTTGGGCTACTCAGGATTTAGTGTTTTACATCTAGTCTAGAAGTAGTTAAGTAGTTAAAGTCTAGCCCTGAAGAACACAAATTTCATGCCCTTATGTCGTTAGAAACACCACAGTGAGAGATGCTTGACATCATCTGTCCCCTTTACAACCCACACCACGAGTACAGGGAAATCTCAGCCTCACTGGATGAACTCTTCCCTCCTGAGTCAAGTTCTCCTGAGGCAAGTTCTGCTATACACACAAATGCTCCAGCACTTGAGCACATTCTTGCTAAAAGAAACCAACCCCCTAGCAATTTCCCCCCTTCAATCCCTAGGACAGGGCTTTAGCCCCTAGATGCAGCAGAATCCACAGAACTGTATTATCATCCCAAAAAGGAACACTTACATCCTTCACTTCCTGATGCTGGCATACAAGACTGCCTTGTCTCCATTACATTTTGTGGAGTTGACTTGCACTCTCACATAGACCAGAAAGGAGGACATGCTACACTACAGTATAGATCTGAGGACCTACCTGCAGTTTGGTGACTCCATTCTCCCACCACGTCTTCAGGTAACAACAAATGTGGCTGCAAATTTGGTCGCAACTTCTTCTCCACAGAGTTCTGTTGAGAGTCCTGGGACTGGGCTCCTTTGTGACCACTCACAGGCTGACCTCCTCTCTACAAGGTCAGAATGATACTGGGTTTTTCCTCACAGGGTTTCCTTGGGTAAGCCCCATAAGGAGGATGCACCTGACCTATTAAGCCCTACTACCACTCAGACATCCCCTGCAGTCAACTGAGCCCCTCTCATATAATACTACATAAGAAGCAGCTTAAAAAATATGTTCTTTCATTTCTAGCATGGAGACATTTCATCAAGATTAACACCTCCCATTTTATGTGGAACAAGGAGTTCAAAATGCAAGAACCAACTTGCAGCTAAAGTGAATTTCAATTTTTCAAGCCTCTCAGACACACGGCTCTAAACTGAGTTTCCTTTAAATCCCTGTAATCTGGATGGCAAACTAACTGCTCCAAATTCTGAAGGGGCAGCAACCTCAACTAAATTGCTAGGAAAAGATCTGGGTAGGAAGACCACCAGGAAAAAAGGCATGAACTACAGTGTAACACACACATGGGTTGCTCTAGACTGGGGTTCTTGGGCATTCAGAGGCAGTTCATTTGGTCAGCTTTAAAGATGACAACTGGAACAAGAAAAGAATAGCTCAACATCCAGATGGGACGTTCAGAAGAGCCACAGGAAAGCGCAGCAATAAGCAACATGCCTGCTGACAGCAGCCCAGTGTGAACACTAATTACTCCTTCAGCAACATACTCACCTTTTCTGAGCCAGTTTTCATTCGGGGCATGAAAGACACAGGAGACCACAGCTCTGGGCCCTGCCCAACACGGTGCACACCTTGTGTCCACAGTGAGGGAGAGGGGAGAGCAGCACGTGGGAAAGCAGGATGGGAATGAGTGGCATTGCCCAACTGGGATAGACATTTACAGGTACTTTCTTCCACAGGAGGTGTCAGCATTAAGTTCCTAGTCCCAGAACATTTATTCACAGATGTTTGCTGAAAAGGCACCTCTGACCTGTAAAGTAAGAAGGATGAGGTCACAATACATTGCAACCTGTTGGTCTTGTCCTTTGCAAAAAAAAAAGGGCAGAATCTTGTAATTCCCTTGCATACAGCTCTCCAGTCAGCTGCTTTACTATGCCCACTCTAAGTCATCCTCTTTATTTTTAAAAATAGATTTTGTACCTAGCAAAAGGAGGTCTCAGCAGTTCCTTGCTCTGTGGTAGTAACCTGGCTTGTTGAATACTATTTCTGAAAAGAAAAACAGAATAATGCTCCAGATTCATGACTATTTTAAATTGGCATAAGCTGACATTGCAGGTAAAAAAACAGTACTGTTCCATCATTCATCCCTGTTCTGCAACAGTTCCCCTGCATAATTTCTAAATATTAAATTTCCTGTATTACTGTGACAATCTAGTTCACCATGTGAATGGCTGTGCCAACACAAGGAGTGGTGGAAAGGACACAACACAAGGGCAGAAACACTTCTTTTGGTAGCATATAAAAGCTTAAAAAAATATGAAGTTACCATCTTATTTGTCTGTAGGGCTCCTATCCTGGACTGAGAAGCTTCAGGGAAGATTTTTCTTGCAATTGCCCTGTGATCAGTAGGAATTTTTTAAGGAAAAATTTCCCCAGGGCAAAGAAAGGTGTACTAAGAAAGTTCAGCTTCTGTACAGCCAGGATCTTGATGTTTATCATTTCATTAGATCTTATTTAAATAACTTCAGTGAAAAAAACCAGGAGCTTCGGTGACAGCTTTAGGTCACTTTGTTGCCATAAAAGCCGGAGGGGAAAAAACCTCTAACACTCCTGTTTGAATATTAGAAAGAAAAGCACTCCTTTATTTACAGCATCCCAAGCGCAAAGGAATCCATTCCAAATTCCACGCACCCAGCTACATAGTCTTTACAGCTTTATAGTAATATCTAATTATAATGTTTAGCTATTACATTATAACTAATTATAATATTTAGCCATTACATCATACTTTCTAGACTTTTCCATCCATTACTCCACCCCCAGACATGGCTCTAGAATTAAGAGTCAGAGGTCGTCAGACAATCCCTAGAGCCTGACACCATCCTCTTCCTCACCCTGGCCCTCTCTTCTGGCACAAAATCATTCTGGAATGATTTCAAGGTTGCAGGCAGGCCTAGACTATCAGTACTTTTCTCAAGACAGGGGGAGGCCTTCCTTCTGTCCATTAAGAAAACTTCTAATAAGAAATGAAAGAAAACTCTGGGGACTAAATAAAACTGACAAAAGAAACAGACTAAATTTTTCCTTAAGGCTACAGCTTAGGCAAGACAAGCTTTCCTGATGGCCAAAATCCCATCACAGATATCTTTCAAATGTTCCTCTGTGTAACTAACTGTTCCTACAATGAATGACCAACACTCCAAGAATTCAGTTGTATCTCAAGAGACACTCAAGTATCTCAAGTGAAGGTCTATAACTCAGCTGATTCTACCTGCTGCTGATATTCAAATATAAAGCCACAAATTCCTTCACTGTGTGGGGGCTGATGTTTGCATTACACTGCAGCTCTTATGTAACTGCACCACCAGCCATGTGATGCAGGGTCAGAGAAAGAGACAAGGAGAACACAGGGAACTAAGAGTCATCAGTGTGGAAACATGGAAACACAAAAATGAGACACACATAAATAGGCTACATATACGCCAGGGAAACGGGGAAGGGACTAGAACTTTACACTCACAGATCACTCAGAACTGAGCTTCCATCAGTAGGGTGGAGTGGCAGATGTCTGCATTTTGAAGGCCATGGCTCTTCCTCTCCTGAATGTCCTCTTGTCTCAGGGCTAACACCAGACCTTTTAAATGTCACTTGCTTCTTTACAGGTGGCAGAAAAGAACAAGACTTATTTAATTTCTTGGAGAGAGCCTTGTGTTTCCACAGCATGGCACAACAATACACTGAGTGGTGAAGGTTGTAGGCTGCCTGCCAACACAAAGAATAGCAGAGCATCTGATGGCTGAGAGCAGGAAGCAACATCAAACCAGACAGGGAGAAGGACACTGCAGAAGGAACCCAGATTTCTGATGCCTTCCCAGCCATAGAAGCTCCCTAAGCCAAATTAACAGGTCCACTGTGGTAACGTCTGGGTAAGGAGAACTAACAGGTACTGCTGCAACAAGACAAGGTGCACATTAGTAAATGGAACAACTGGTGTCTTGGAAACCTGGAAAAGAGCTGGGAAAGCTGTCCAGAAGCAGTCAATAATCAATAGAGATGCAGCCTCTAATGCTTCATTCTAGCACAGATTTTAAAGATGTGGCCCCAGCCACATGCAAAGGTTTCATCCAGAAATATTGTCTATGGCAGGAATTGGCCAGTTTTGAAATTGTTTCTTTAAGAAAGGTTCCCAATTAGCAACGCTGGTCTGACATGCTCTAGTCTCAGCTGAATGAAATCCTTTGAACCACAGGCAAAAGTGTATATGGGATCCAAAAAACAGCTGAGATGTGGGGCTCCAAGATACACACATGCACATATACACAAACACCTCCCCACACAGAGTAGAGATCAGAGAAGCCCAGTTCTGGATCTATCTAAGCAAACACTTCTTTCACCTTAAGCTGGTGCTGGGTGTGGAGCTGTCCCTGTAACTGTTTCACACCACTGGTGTTTCTCAAGGCCCAGGCTACACCTTCTCTCAGACAAGTCATGTGGTGACTTCCTGTGACTTTTTCAACACCATCTTTCTTCTCCCGTTGCCCCTTGGCAAATATGAGCCAAGCATCAAATACCTAGAACAGGAACAACAGAGAGCTGTTACACAGACAGGTTGCAGGCCAGGGACTCCCCCTGCAGACACGAACACTCTCCCTTCCACTGGATAGGAACAGGCAGAGCTACAGCAACAGGACTCCGCTGCAAGGACGAAGGGACCGGGACTCAATTCAGCCGAGGCTGGATGGGGAAAAACATGTCTACATTTTTTAATCGGCTAAGAAGATTTAAGGAGAGTTTTCCAGCATTACAAACTAATGTTTGGCATCCCAAAGACAAAAGGACAGATACTCAGTGTGCACTCTGCTGACCGCAGTCAAACCTGCACATGATCTGCACATCTGCAAACTCACTTGCCTGCCCCTGCCCTGCACACCCCTTACCTTCCTCTGCACTGAAAGAGACCAGTGCCACAAGGCTTGCACCGTCTTCCGCTTTTCCCACTGCTGCTGCAACAGCTGTCAGGGAAAAAAAATGCACAGCAACCAGGTTAGGAGTTCACATACCCCACACCAGCAACACCAGCCAAAGCACCAAACAAAGAGGAAATGCTGGCAGAGCCACAGCAGAAAAACCTACTCAGCTCACCCAGCCTATGGCAAGGTGTCTCTTGTGCTATTGGAACCAAAGAATCCTGACAACGTTTAAATAAACTTTTTTTGGTTGTTGTTTAAGTCAAAAATGAAGAAGAAAGGATCATGATTAGCAATGAGCTAGGTATCTATCTACTCCAAGGAAAATTCCTTACCTGTGCCTTCCAGCAAGAGAAGGAAGCAGAGCAAAGTCTACGAGTCATTAGGTTATCTCCCCGTCTCTTTAGCAGCTGTAAGGCAACCAAAACAGTGAGTCACTCGCAGACAAACCCCATTTATCTGAACCAAATGCTACTAGAGCAGAACAGCTACCAAACAGCCTGTGTTCTGCTGAGGCCACCCTCAATACCAAAATGCCCTCTGCGTGACCTCATCTGCAGACACGTAGTCTGGCAGGGGTTGGTCTTTTCTCTCAGGCAACAGGTGACAGAATGAGAGGACACAGTCTCAAGATCTGTCAAGGGAGCTTTAGGTTGGATATTAGGAAAAGCTTTTTCACTGAAAGGGTTATTCATCATTGGAATGGGCTGCCCAGGGAGGTTGTGGAGTCACCATCCCTGGAAGTTTTTAAGAGAAAACTTGATGAGGCACTTAGTGCCATGGTATAGATGAAGGATTGATGATTGATGTTGATGTCGTGTTATACGTTGCACTAGCTAATCTCTAAGGTCTTTTCCAACCTTGATGATTCTATGATTCTGCGATTTCATTCACAGTAAACGATCCCACCCATGGCAAGATCAGCTGGTCATTTCTTGTTACTTCTGTTACTTCTATCAGTATTTTTAGGCAAGACATAGGCATGTTCCTTCCTCCTCAGCACACAAGGCTGTCATGCTCCTCCACAGCCAAGACTGCCATTCCCTTTTCCAGAGGACATGGCTGCTCCTCCACACCCATAACTTCCCACAAGCTGGGGAGGTTGCTGATCCTTCTCACCATTTTCTCAAGGCACTGCTGATGATAATTTTTCCATTTGGCCAGATATTTCTGGAGCAGGTGCTGCTGGTGGTGCTCTGCTGCCCTGTGGTGCTGAGCCCTCAGGACCAGACACTCCCTTGTTAATTTCTTCCAGTGAAGAAACAGGGTCTGTAAATGTACTGTTAGGAAAAGATAAATTAACTCATGTACCAAAAGGAGACTCTTACTCTCAGAGTATCAAGTGCTCAGCTACTCTTCCAGACTGTTTCAGCAATACTTAACATGGACAATGCTCAGCACTGACAGTATTCAGTACAAGAAAAAAGAATTGTGAAACACTTCAGGTAACAGACAATGAGCTGTGACTTGCAAGTCTTCCCTGCTGCCACTGACATTCTTTATAACCTTTAGGAAATAATTTCCCCTCTGTGCTTTAGAGTCCTCATGTCAAGAATGTGACTGGTACCATGAAAATGCTTGCAGAGTTTGAGGGCTTTTCAGGATGAATTATTAGAGAAAGATTGAAGCAGTAATTGGTAAGACTACTTGCACTGCCCTCAAAACAGATGGCTGAGCTTCTCGAAATCAGTAATGGAAAATTCCTTTGAGGAAGGAAATGTTACGATCCCTTATATAGACAAAGAACCAACAGAGAAGCAAAAGTCACACAAGCAGCCTTCAGCAGATCACTGGAGTCCCCAGTCACTCTCCATTTTATGAGGATGTCCTTTGTAAGCTAACAGACCACCCAGTCGCTTCATCTGCACAGATGACACAACAGACTGGTCTTGGCTCATACACGGATAATGAGATCTTTTGAGAGATCAGTATCTCCATCAGCTCACCTATATCCAAATGTTTTCTGGCCTCCATCACAGCTGTCACCTTCTGCTGGCGGTGACACGCTTGGAGCCAGGCAGTGTGTCTCCACTGCAGCAACACCTAAAGATACAATGCAAACAGAAGATGGGATACAGGCTGGCATTGCAGTGGAAGCAAATGGGATGCAAAGTATTCCCCATTGCTGGCACCATAACCATTTCCATCTCACTTCTCACATAAGGCTCAGCAAGACAGTGAAAATTTTATACCAATTAAATACAAAAGTATTTCAGAGGGCCC
The DNA here is from genome assembly GCA_013390005.1 of Calyptomena viridis. Lineage (NCBI taxonomy): Eukaryota > Metazoa > Chordata > Aves > Passeriformes > Eurylaimidae > Calyptomena > Calyptomena viridis. Next base: position 20,789 of record WEIV01008633.1, on the reverse strand, counting down.
CCCTGACATTTTTCAAGACATTCTTCTTTTCCATACACCCACCCTCCTGCTCCACCCCCAGTATTTCTATGCCATCTCGTACTACTGATATTCCCTTCCTTCTAAGAAATAAGGAGAAAGAAAGGAAGAGGAGAAGTCACGGGGTCATTCAGACATGTTTCAGAGACATCTGTAAAAACAAGATGAAACTTGCACTTTTTAGACCTTTCTTAGTAGTGGCTCTTAGGTTAAGTTTTTGTTCCTTCTAATTGCATTACCTGACCCCTGCCCTGAAGCAGCACCTGCACTGAGCCCTTGGTAGCTGCTGTACAGACCCCACCTTTGACAGGATTGTCCTCCTGTAGTGTTCATCTGCCTGAGTAGTTGCCTTAGCTTCATGTATAACAGCAAGGGCATTTTCTCTCCACGTACACAGAAGCTGTCTGAAGACAAAAATACATTAAAAAAAATAAAAACAAAACAAACCCCAATAAGAACGACTCACTTCTTCATGTGGCAAGGGAACTAAAACCAGCTGCCTCTATAAACTCAGTGATGCAAATCAACTTCTGCCTGTTCAGGTCAGAGAAGGCAGTGCAAAACAGAAAATCTGAAAAGCTTCTGAAATCCAGAAGATAAGCCAGTCAGGCTCTGCAAGTGACTCAAGTTGCACAGCATTAAAACAGATAAGGTAATTCAAACTGAAGTAACTACGACCCATGCAGTGTGATAATCTTTAACTCTCTCCTCACTGTAAAGCAAGACAGCCTCCACATCTTCCAGGCTGTTTTAACAAACACCATAACAGACAGAATCCATACACTGTAGGGAACAATACAGTCGCTGTCTGTTGACTCTCACAAGACTAAACAGAGATTTAAAACATGTTCAAGCAAAACGGATAGCAAACAAATGATCTGCACAGAAATAGTAATGCATGGCAAGAATCAACCCCCAGCACCGAATACTCAAGTTAAAAAGGTGGCAATGAAAGAAAGTAATTAATTTGGCTGCAGTGCAGTCCCTTCTCTCACGTTGCCCAAGGAAAAGCCTTACCCCAGCAGCAGTTTAGTGTGCTCTTCCTCTTTTTCAGCTACTTGGTACAGAATGCATTGTATGTTTTGTTGGTAACTCTGCAAGAAAAGCAGTGATGGATAAAATTTTCCTGAAATGCCAACGCCTCTGAGGAGCGCAAACACCCAGAGACTCTTAGTAGCAGCTCAGGAGAGTAACAGTGGCAGTAGAGTACAGGGGAAAAAAATACTTACAGCCACTGAAATCAAATGCTGCTTTTCTGTGACAAACAGCCACTACACAATAGTTACTGCTGCCTGATACACCCTTCATCAAAACTACAAGATTACCTTGGTTCTTCTGCTCCACAAAGCAATGCTTACACAGAGCTTACACAGCTCCACCTACAACAGCCTCCATGCTACCTTGCATACCTGGTGCCCAAAGTGAAGCAGTGTGGCAGCTCTTCAGCTCTCACCAAAACACCTAAGCACACCCAGACATGTGCCTCAAGGAAAAGGAAATTCCTGCCTACCTTCCAGGCTGCCAAGGTCTTGCCCAGCAATGTGTGTTGATAATGCAGATCTGCTTGCACCAGTTTACTCCATTTCTCACGCTGATGTCCCACATACTATAAGAAGGAAATGGGAAAAATCCAAAAGGGAAAACAGGCAATGGCTGAGAGAAGAGGGAAAAGCACCATTCCCAGTCTCTGGGGAAACATCAATCCTTTATCTTGCTGTAATACATTTTCACTCCAACTAGTGCTGCCCTCTGCTATTCCTGAAAAGGGCCTAGTTAAGGTGTTTTTGTTTTGCTCCTTACAGGAATCCTCTTGAAGACTGATGCAATTCATTGAAGTTAACAGGTCTGCACTAACATACTATAAAATTTCTCATAGATTGTCAAGACATGCTGCAAGGCACATTTGGTACATCTGGTCATAGTAAGGAAAAGGCCCAGCATAAAACCTCTGGGACAGAGTCTGCTACGAGCTGTACAAAACTACAGGCCATGCATAATGGCCCGGCTGCAAATGTCTAACTTAAGTTTTGAGAAGGACACACAGAGTACTCGGTAGGGACAATTTCATCACATTAATTCTGGTTACACTCCTGGGTGCATCTATATTATAGTCCCATTCTCATCACATGAACAAGAAATCAGAGTTCCCTCTCGTCCCTACACAATTTCTGTTTCATCCATACTGAACTGGTTTTATCCACCCAGAAAGGGAGGAGAGCTTAGGATTGACTAGTGTTTAAAATAAAAAATTTCTAGCCACAAGGGTACAAGCAATCCAAACAGAACAAAGAATTCAAGCTCTTCCCCATCTGTTAACTCTCTCACCTCCCTCCACTTGTTCCAAGTCTGCTGAAGACACTTTGAACAGTGAAATCTTAAGGCTTGCATCTCCTTGAGCCTCCTGTAAGAAAAAGAATTATTTCTCCTACAATCCAATCCATGTTATTGAACTCCTACGTCCATATTTGTTATTTTCAGTAAGTCATTTACCAGTAGACTCCAAAGCACAATTAAAGAGTCAGCATCATTGTGAATTAAATGCTGGTTGTCCTTAGTAGGCCACCACAGGGCCAACACAAACCATTCTGCTTCTAGAAAAAAACCTTCTTACTCTGCTTTTCTTTTCTGAGTGTTTTGCTTCCACAGACAGAAGGCCTTTAGCAGCAGTAGGTTACTGTAATGATCTCTTGCACGACCCAAGCCCTCCTGCTCCTCTAAACATGCAGCTGTTCTCCTGCGCCAGGAGCACCAGAAACAACGCAGCAGTCGCCTCTCAAAATGAACCACAGCCTAAGATGGAAAGAAGGTGGCAATGAATTCACAGCACAGGACAGTTACAAACAGGAGACAATCCTTGAAGACGACATGCACAGAACTGCTGAATGTTTTCCTCTTCTCAGGTTGAACAGCAGTAGATACATCCCCCAAGCCCTTTTGCTAACATGTTCTACAGGTACCTGTGTGCAAGTGGATGGAGGAAGTGTTACCAGAAAACAGAAGGCCAAAGAGAGGAAAAATACAAGCTGGTAAGTAGCATGTGAATGACTCTCAGGAACCAATAAGCCAGAAATCAGTCCTGTTTAATTCACAGAGGCTGATAATCTCATACCACAAAAGTCAGCCATATCTGCACAAGGACATCCACACTACCAAAAACTTGGAGTTGTGCAACAGACCACATAAAAGACTCCAGTGGCTACTACATATAAAGACTCCAAGATT
>WEIV01008633.1:5192-17500 GCA_013390005.1 Calyptomena viridis | reverse complement strand
ATATATGTATACACACACACACACACACACACACACATCTTACAATCCCTTAAGGAACTTTAGAGACACCTACCTAGAAGCAATTAATTTGTCAGTACAACCCGGGACTTCTAGGCTGGGGTTAATCCTTTAATTACTATTACTGTTTCAATTACATAACTATGAAAGTGAGTGTGAGAGAGAGTTTCCCCTGACTTGAGCTCCCACCAGAGAAAAGGGAATTTACAACACGCAAGTCCATCTCATGCTAACCCATGTTCACAGACAGTGACTAAGAAATCATTCCCTCTATTCCCAAGCAAGGCCAGGTAAGAGAGTCACACTTACCCTCTTCTCTCCCATTCGACATTCTTGCAGCCTGCAGGCCTTCAGCAGCCATGTGTCAAACACCTGCTTCATCAACACCCTCCTGCAGGCAAAAAGGGGGACTGTCAGCACAGGAGAGAATTCCTTCAGAAAACACATGGATTTCATGAACATCAGACAACCAATCCACAATTTAAACAGTTGATTTTTCAAATCATGCAAGCCTTGTTTAAAAAGCAGGCAGCAGAGAGATCATTATTCTGATATAGTCCAGCTCTTAAACCTGAACAAGCCTCAGAGCTCAGCTTAACTGATCTCCCTCTCACATTCCACAGAGAAGCAGGAGATATGAACTGTTACTCATAGAAAATATCAGAGCAATTGGCATCAAGATGGTCATGTTCCCAAAAGTATTAATAGCCTTTAAAAGAGAACCAAAGGCCCACAAATCCCGCATTTGTACAAATGTATAACAATATTTCTCTGTGTACCTGTAACGGACATGAGCCACTAATGTTAAGGCTTGCTGCTGTTCTTCCTCCTTCTCTTCCAAACGGGACTTCCAACGGTTCCAGAACTTCTGCAGAACCTGAAATTAAACAAGACAGACAAAACAAACAGGAGATTTTCAGTGGCTGCTAGTATTTAGGAACAAAGCCATTGCTGTAATAAAAATGTGCTTTGTAGGTGAAAGGGGAAACCAATAGGACAGCTCAGGAAAAACTAACACAAGAACAAAAGTCAAACTCACTGTAACCTGGTGCTGATGGTATGACAGATTTTTTCTCATTCTCTGAAGACGAGTGTTCACGACATTCTGCCAAAGACCCTTAAACCCAAGTTTCTGTAACAACAAGAAACACACACAATTTTTATGTAATCTAAATCAGGTAAGTTTAGAACTGGCTGCTCCTTAGACACAATAAGTGTTTGATGCTAGTCCTTGCAACAAGATTCATGAATTTGTCATCAAAGCCAGGCATTCATTTCCTCTCACAAATTGTCACTTCTCCCGCTAAATTAAAATTCCCTTTCACTTTCCCAGGGGTTTACTGAGACACATCCAAATCCTTACTCAGCTATCACCACCTCTACCCAAATCCTTCCCCAGTCTGTAACCTCCTTCAGTTCAAGACTCATCATTTGCTCCTTGTCAAAAATAGAGAACATCTAATTCCCTTTTAGGTCTCCTCTGCACAAGGTCTTTTGGTCTACAATCCCACAATACCTTGATTGAGGGCTCAACATAGTAAATAACATTATGAGAGCATCCTGCTTTAAAGTACTCTTAAAATCACTAATGTTTTTGCTGCATGATCCAAACTGGTTTATTGCTATTCTTTTGATGATTAGTACTGATCCACCCCTGAAAATAAATCAGTTCCAAAAAAAGCTGGAGGCTTGCTCGTGCCACTTTTCAGACAACCTTCAAGGATTTATTTTTTCTTAAAAAAATCCAAAAACCAAACAACAATCAAAACACTCAACTACTTGCATATGCAATAAGCTGTCTTCAGTCTCGTGTGAAGAGCAGCATGCATGCATTGCTGCAGAGGAGAAAAAAAATAATTCTTGCAGCAAAACAGTGTAAGAAAAAAAAAGAGAAAATCAAGGGGAAAATGCAATCTAATGGTGTAATGGCCAGGGAGCAGGCAGTCTAATACCTTCAAGAATAATCTGCTACTTCTCCAGTTTTCCAATTGGAAGAAGAATAATTGTTCTGGAGAGTAGCACAAATTCCCAATTAGTACTCAACTGGCAGATTCCAGAATAGTTAAAATGTAGAAAGCTGATGTCCAATCCAAACCCACTATGGCATCTCCCACTGAACACCCGCACACCACTGTCAGTATTACAGGGACACTCCTCACAGCCCCTTCCACCTCACACATAGCAGTGCTCTTACCAACAGGTGATGTCTGTAGTGCTCTTCAGCCAGCTCACACTGCTGAGTCTCTTCCACACACAGCACAACATCTGTCACTGAGTTAAAGTATCTTTTACACAGAAACATCCATCCCAATACACACACAACCTTCTCCCACAGAGGGGCACTACATCTCCATCTAAATGTGCTTCAATATTTGAATTTCCAGCACTATTGTCTGCAGAAGTTTCAACTACAGTCAAGTTTTTAGATTTTTGCTGGCTTATCACAATAGGTTTCTGATTCACTGTTAAGTAAGGAATTCCTCCACAACCATAAATTATCTTCTGCAGCTGTCAACATGCTAACATACTGTAATTGCAGGCCAATTAATTGTATGGCATTACATACATCTTTCTAATGATAACATGTTTGTTGTCACCCATGCTACTGCACAACATTCCTGCTTATTAACTGGATCTCTTCCCCTGCAGGAATGCTTTTAACCTGCCTGTGCTAGGGACTAGACACCGATTGGATACAATGCTTCCAGTGTGCAAAGACTCTCCATAAGGCAATCCTGGCTGCTTTTTTTTCCAAGTCCCTTTGGTGAGCATGAATTCTTCTCCTGCACTCCCACGAAAGCCGCCAGTTGGAGAAACACTGCCGGAGTACCCAGCTTCGGTGAAGCTCTTGGGCCAGCTCTAGAAAATAAACACCAATTACTCATGACTTGTTCTGTCCCAGGTTCACTTGTATCAGGTGAGACCATGGCATCTAAGCCACGGATTCAGAAGTGACAGAAGCTCTAACACTGAAAAATGGTGGCAAGAATTCACATCAACACCCAGCTATGGATTATAGTCTTCTTATTAATCACAAGGGCAACTTTGAAGCAGTAACCTACTGTACTGACTTAAGAAGGGGAAGTTAAGACACTGTGTCACTTGTTCAACATACACAAGTTTACATTTCAGCACAGTCCTATTACTAGGTCCTAGATATCCAAGCTGGATTCTTTTCCACTACCACCAATCAAAAGGCAATTCACACAAATATCTGAACTCATTCCAGTGACTTCGAGGGAAGAAACAAAAGAACTAGTGTAATAATCTTTACCATTCTGTATGAGTTGTGATTTGTCTGATTATCAAAAAAATCCACATACAGATTGACTGCTCAAAGGGCTGAATACATCCTTCTCACTCATATCTCAGTCAGAATATAATAGACAATATGCAAGTTTTCATCAAGGGAACTGTACCCCATTTTCCTTAAATCACATGGAAAGCAGGTGATCTTCCCTACAGTTCAGTGTATGACCTCAGCTGGCCAGGCCAGTCACACTGTACAGCCCAAGCTGCATCTCATCATCAGTTGGGCAGAGATGTTGCATGTCTCCTAGAACAGGAAAAGCCATCACTGTGCCCCAAGCAAAGGGGCTGAGCCCTGTTCTGTCCTAACTCACCATTGTCACTCACCATTCTGACATTTCTTTACTCTGTGCAGGTTCAGGTATCCCAGCCATGCTCCCAAGCATCTCTTCAATTCCCACTGCTGATGGTGCGTTACTGCCCTGGTCTCCTTCTGCTTCTCATTCTGGCTGTAGAGATACAGCTCTCGCCACTGCAACCAAGCCTGACAGAAGAATCCAGGAGGGAAGACGGGGGACAAACAGACAAGATTAGGGACACAGAACAAAAAAGAGAAGAGGAAGGACAGTCAGGCAATAGGAAATACCATGTAAGTTCTAAAGGTGAAAGCTATGAGCAATGAACTTGCAATCTGAACTTGCCCTAGCACAGCTTCATTCCATTTGCTCATGTCCTGATATTCTATCCCAGCACAAGCACTGCAATTTGCAAAGTAAATGAATACAAGGCCTAATTTTTATTCATCTGCAACATTTGCATATGTGTGCAACTTAAACATCAGAATTGTGAGCAGCTGAATCTTCTGGGACTTACACGAAATTGCAGGCTCTGGGCCCAGTGCTGCAGAGCCAAAATATTCATTTTATGTCGAGTGTATTTCTGATAGCGTTGTCTTCTCCACACTGCCCACGAAATGCTGCCAAAACAATGTTACAGACATGTTGAAACACAGGTGCCATAATTCACAGCAAGAAGTCACCTTCCTCGCACTGGAAAAAGGCATGACCAATGATCTGTTCATAGAATCACAGAACCGGGTTGGAAGAGACCTTAAGAATCATCTTGTTGCAACACCCCGCTATGGGCAGAGACACCTTCAACCATCCCATGTTGCTCCAAGTTTTGTCCAACCTGACCCTGAACACTTCTAGGGATGGGGCAGCCACAGCTTCTCTGGCCTCACCACCCATACAGTAAAGAATTCCATCCTAACATCCAATATAAGTCTACCCTCTTTCAGCTTAAAGCCATTCCCCCTTGTCCTCTCACTGCATGCCTTTCCAAGAAGTCCCTCTCCAGCCTTCCCAGAGGCTCCCATTAGGTACTGGAAGGCTGCTATAAGGTCTCTTAAATTTACACTCTATGGATGTGCCACAAGAACTCACACACCAAAGAGAAAAAAAATATTAAACAAATAAAACATGGAACAAAGTCACTGCAGGAAAAGGTTACACAACACAACAGGTAAAAGCCACAGCTTCCTGGTCAGTTGTCTCTCTGTCTGTCTCTACTCCATCCTTACCGCAAACAGCTTCTTTCCCTGAACGCCAGTGCCATGGACTGCATCCCATGTTTTGTCCTTTGAACATCCACATAAACCAGCCAGCACTGCCAGGTCCTGAGCAGTTTTTGCTTCTTCGCTGTGCAAAACAAAAAAAACGACAGCACCCTAAGTTCACACAGAAATCTGGCACGTTCTAACCAGTCCATCACACCCCATTCCCGACTCCAGTCCCCTCAACCCGCAGGGACACCTTGTGGGAAACCCTGAGATAACAGTGTCCCTTCCCCTGGGTGAGGGTGTCACACCGACAATCTCAGAATCGCTGAATCGCTGACAGCACCATCCACGCCACTTGTTCAGAGCAGTGTGGATCACTGGACAATGGCATCGCTTTGTCTTCAGTGCTTACACGGTATGGAACTGTACAACAACATTCAGTAATGACCTGACTGGGTAAGAATTACAGGATTTTCTTTGGTTCGTTAAAAAAAGTTCATCAGGTTCATCAGTAGCTTTTCAGGAGTTATTGTCTAGTACAAGCAGAGAAATCAACCAGAAGCAAGTCAAGTTTATTTAGCAGGCTGGTCATGCAGCTAAAAACAGAAGTGGTGTCACAAATCCCAGTTTACCACTTTATGCAGTGCACTGCACTTTCTCCACACGGCAGGCTGGCTGGTCAGAACTGACACTAATGAAGCAAAGATATTAGGAAAAAACATAAATTCTATGCCTCTTCACACTTTCACATAAAAAAACCCTCACAAAATTTTTTCAAGATTTTCTCATTAATCAAACAGTAACCTACCTTAAAACAGTCCACTTTTCTTTACTTGTGACTGAGTAAAACACAGTTTCTGCTGTAAATACTCTGGCCTCACTCAGTAAGAAAGAAGTCTAGATAGGCTGTCAGTTTGTGTCCAAAGGTGCCAGGCTCTATGATAGTCTGAGGCTATGTTCATGTGTAAAGAGACCAGTTAACCTATTTTGCAAATCATCCCAGAACAAAACCACAGGATTGTCTTTCAAAGAGGGTCGTCTGCCCCTTCAGCAAAACATATTCCCTGAAACCCAAGGAAGCTCCAACAGTACAGACAAATCCATTGTAGAGCAAAGAAACTACACAGTAAGACAGGAGGCACTTCAAAAGCTTCGGGTTCTTTTCAATTGCAAGACACAAGCTGGAAGGAACAGTGAATACAGATAAGTAAGTGCTGTTAATACCACTGGGAATTATTATCTGTCTATAGCCACAGTTGATAGAGAATTCCAGTAACAGACACTATCAACATCTATTTGAACATGTTATGATTAAGTAAAGAAAAGAAATCAAATAAATGAAAACCCAACCAAACCACCCCCTCAAAAGCAAACAGTGCAATCCAGAACAGATGGAGAGGCCCTTAAGCTTGTTCAGTGGCATCCCTAAATAACTCCATAGTGCCTCATACAGAATCCCCCTGCCAGGTCCAGCCAGCCATCTGCTCCTGGAAGTGCAAACAGGCACAGGGCACACAGATTCTGGGTGAATGTTTCCCTTGGAAACCCCCATCTCAATATTCCCCAGATATTGGTAGTTAGCATCACTTCACTTACCATGAGACTCTGCAACATAGTATTTGTTCCTTTTTTCCTTCTGCTGGCATACGTAGGCTCTCCAAGCCTTGAATATCAAACTGGAGAGTAAATGCCTGCTTTAATTTGCTTATTGGTATTAATAACCCCCTCAGAACTTCAGGGAAATTTCTCACACACACCCCAATGGGAAATCATCTCACAGACCTGTAATGGCTCTCTGCTCTGAGGCTGAGCTTCCTTTCTCTGCAAACTGTCCAGCACTCCTTCCACTGTCCAAAAGTCTTTTGAAGAATCTTCTGGTCATAAAAGCATCTAAACAGTTGAAAGATTTGGACATGGGAAACTTCATACAGGTTTCCAGAGTGACCACAAATCAGTTTTAATGATTACACTAACCTTTTCTCCAGTGTTGCTTGATTAGCCTAACAACACCTAATTGCATTTAAAACCACTACCCTACTGTGACACTTTAGTCCAAGACTTTGTGAATATGACAAGAAGCAATCAGTTTACTGACTGTAAATACTTCACAAAAAGGCAAGGAATAAAAGACAGATGTTGTTAACTTGCCAAATATCAGACTGCCAGTTTAGACCTACAGATAACTTGCATCTTTTATCCCCAGTTCTGTGTTTTACTCAAACAATCAGCAGAGTTGATAACAATACGTATATATTCCTTGCTCATTTTGTTCTTTGCTACTTACACAGAAAATATTTTCTATATAAAAATATATATAGCTGCATCAGATTTCACAATGCTTTTATGTTTCCATCGTGTTCTTAGAAACAGCATGATGATCTTGAATCATCCCAAATTTAAAATCTTCCCAAAGAACACTTAAAACAGTCTCAGAAGCTCCTTTGGCCAGTTGCACATCATCTGTGCTAAAAATGCAGCTGTTCATCTGCTCGTGTACCTCCTCCTTCCAGTGGCTGCTAAGTGATGAACAAAATGGATTCAAAAGTCATAGATAACCATCAAATTCTTTAACCTCAGTAGTACAGTCTCTGCTTTTACATCTAGGTTTAATTAACTCACACCTGGCCAGGTAAGAAGCGATGGTATTTTTCAATTGAAGTTTGAACCACTAAAGATTCAAATATAGGAAGATCTGCTTGCAGGAATTGGGATTTGGATCATCCAACTAGAAATAATTCATTATTTCAATGAATTTTTTTTTTTATTTTTAAGATACGCTTTCAAACACTTTTTCATGTGGTCAAGATGCCCAGGGCAGCCACGTAAGGACCTGAAAGTCTCATCAACTGGAGTACAAATCCTTTAAAAAAATTTCTCATCTCTTTGTGTTTCTGATGAAGAGAAGGCAAGTAAAAGGACCCATGAGAACATACAAGCTAACACACAAAAAGTAAACAAGCCCAAACTCACATTTTTGATCATAACTATCCCACTAGCTCCGTGAAACTGGTCATGTCCATATTAACAGCAGGATTAGGCCTAGATTACCTACAGGTCCCTCACTGAACACATATCAAACCCCTCCGAAGTTACAATTTATAACTACCTACCCCAAGCCAAGTTGCTAAGTCATTCCAAACACTCAAGCAGAAAAGGGAAGAAGAAACAAGAAATGAACTGCGCGTTATTTTTTTTGATTTGGTGCATTAACAGAACATTGCAAACAAAAGCTATAAAGAACTGGGGACTTTTAAATCTAAAAAGGCAATTCATTATTGCTTATATTCCTTGCTGATGTTTATAAGACATTTTCCATTTCTAAAAAATAAAACAATCTTTGTCCTGAATTTACAAGCAGCCAAAGTAGTGCCAATTCAGTAGATGGGACATCAAGGATGGTGAGGTTCACAGGACAACTTCCATTTACCAATTAAGGCAGCAACAGAATATATTTGATACAGCCCAATGAAACTGAAACACTAAGGGCCTGGTCTTTTTCCAAATGCAGCAAAAGCAGGTCTTCCCACTGGGAACTGCTTCAGTTCCCAAGGGTGTGGTCAAGCAAGAATGAACATGCAAATTAAAGCAAACCAGGAAAAGAGTATCAAAGCTTGGGTTTCAGTAGTTCACACAACACTAACAACAAAAAGGAATTATCTCCCACAAGCGTTTTCAAGTCAGATACCAAACTTACAGAGATACACATTAAGAACGACAGTGCAAATACTAACATTAACTGAGTTTCAAGATCTCTCTCGTCATATCTTTGAGAAACAGTTAAATTTAAAGCAGAAATCACAATCATACCCCCATCATTTACATGCATGTGCAGTTCACCTTCATCAAGACACCACAATTCCTCTTAATGTAGTTAGTAAAGATTAACCATGATTATTAAACAATAAAGCAAGAGCAAGTAGGGTATTTAAAGGAAACCTTCAAGTGATCTCAGAGTACAACCAATACTTCCTTGGCACTCAGTTTACCACTAAACCATTAAAAAAAAAAAAAAAAAGANAAAAAAAAAAAAGGAAAGAAACCCGTCCTTGAGTTCTGTAATTTTATCTACCTGGCTTTGGAAGGGAGAACTTGTCCAAATGTTATTTTTGCCCACATATAGAAGAATTTCCTTGCTAGATACCTGAAATATAAGGAAAGGTTAGTTGCATTTGTACTCCTCCTCTGCAAATTCCCAATTTTTATTCTAGTTTCAGCAACAAAACTAAGGGTCTGGTTTTCACAGAACAATGCATATATGAAATATTTATGCCCTAGAACTAATACCTGTAACAGCACAATTCATTAGGCATAAGCGGAGGCCCAAGCATCATTGCAAGGCTTTCATTGGGACATACTTTAGGAAAGCTAGATAGCCAAAATGTCTTCCAGGCAGCCCACCTACACTCAGGGACAGTCCTGGGCAGGGTGCTGGCTAACTGGGAGGCCTTTCTGTGATTTAAAAGCAGTAACATCATTATTTCCCTGGAGCCAACCATCTGAGTCCAGAACACTTGAGCCAGTTTAATGTTTAGCCCTGCCTGAAACCATCAGCTCTTCCCTGTTCCCACCTCCTCCACAGCAATTCCACTTCTCCACAAGCTTCTCCCAGCACCAGCTCACACTAATGTCTTTCAGTGACACTGTAACCTTCCCTCCTTTTTTTTCCCATGGATTCAAGAGTTAATTGACACAAAGAGGCCCCAGTAACCACCAAAGGCTTCACAAGGTTAATTAAAGTGCAGCCACGAGCAGGGCCTCTCAGCAAGACTGGGCTGCTCCATCAGCTCCATTTGCTCAATAAATAATAGGCTTTTAATCTCTAAACAATGACATCCCACCTTTGTCAAGATTCTTTCAGTAAACAAAAGCAAAAGCACTAGGAAAGAGCAAGACGAAATCATTACACCTGGCAGTGTATCACAGAATATTGGTAAACAGCCTTTCTTAAATGTTGCAATAGAAAATATAAAATACATGAAATCTGACTCTGTCAGACTTGTCCTCAAGTCTCAAAGCATCTTCAGAACTGTCTGACATGGCCATGAGCAAAAAATTCTGCCTTAGCAAGCACTGGTACTACTAAAACCACACTTCCTAGGTCTGATCCCTCTGCTCTGTTCAGTGAAAAACATGTTCTGTGCTTATCACCTGTTATGGAATTTTTTTAGCTTTCTTCTTTGGTTCCAGGCATATCCAACTTGACCCGGAATGTCATGACCTCTGTCATGAAATTCACATCTAGCAGATTGGGGAGCAACAGATTGACCAGCTGCATGAACTTGATGCCCAGGTGGTTGTTGGATTTCGTGCATCTTCAGGGATCTTGAACTTGAAGGGAAAGGAGAAATATTTTGTGTAAAAACTACATTACCTTCTAGATTTGAATGTGGTTTTCTGCCTTTTATCCTCAAACATATCAGGATATTCTGTCTATTACTGAAAAATGCTCTTGAGGATTAGAGAGCTGAAGTCAGAATTTTCCATTTTAACATGAAATGCTGGTTCACAAGAAACTCTTTCCTAGTTTCACTCATATCTCAACTAAATGTGTTTCTCCTTAAAAAAACCCTAAATAATCTCTTCCTGTTTTTACATACTCAACATTAAAAAACAAAATTAGACATCTTTTTCCATCACAGAGTTTACTTTCACATATAAAATCTGAAAAATAACAAGTGTGTTTATATGAATTCTAAGTATTTTGTCTCAGTAATTTTCTGAAAACAAGGATAAAAAAAAACCCTGACCAGATAAAACTTACTGAACAGGTTGTATTGAGGCTTCTTTCCCAAAACAAATACTGCCAACACCCTGATAATTTGTACGTTAGAACCACAAACTTTCTTCAGCTCCAGGAGAGGCAACAGAAGAGGGTAGTCTGAAATCTCACCTCAATAATCTCCTGAACTGGGGAAAAACATAGCTGCAGCAAAAAAAAAAAAAAGTTGAGTTTCACAAAATGATTGGGACAATTCAAGTTTCAGTAGTTCAGTTGAAAAACCACTATTAACAACAACTCTCTGGAAAGAAATACAGTATTTTTTGCTTGTCCCAACAAGCTGCAAGCAGTTAAAGCAGAGCTACTGAAAGAAAACCAACCCTTATTTTGTGTAAGAAATTCTCACTCTATAAAATATTATCTGAATGTTTTCTGCCCTGTCCAGCAGACAAAGGAATTCTGTTCACATCAAGATGTGCAGTTCAGGCAACTATACACATTTTTGTTGGGGAGTTTCAGGCCCTTTAAAATNCCTGACCAAAGGGATATTCCAGACCATATGACGTCAGCTCAGATATAAAAGAACAGCAGGGGTGGGGGCGCGGGGTTGTCTCCGATGGCTGTTTGCTGAAGGGACAACCAACGCGTAGGGCCCTGCTTCTCAGGACACAACCTGACCTCGGGAATGGGAAGTAGAGATTAGATTCTCCTTTGCTTTGCTTCCTGCGCACGCAAATTTTTTTTTTTGCTTGTATTAAACTGCCTTGTCTTAACACCCACGAGTTGCTGTCATCTTCCGGGTACTTGGCGCCCAGCCAAGGCCAACCTGTTACAGTTGTTTATTTTGCTTTTAAAGGGAACACTTTCTCATTAATAACATTCCACAGAGGCCACTAAGCCCTTCTACAGAATAACTCAACTTTCTTCTTCTAAGATGCCATAATTCAAAAATAAAAATAAATTACAGCTGAGGTCTTGAACATGGTAGCTTCTTATTACTGCTTACCTGCTCCTGAATGTCTCCATTTCACTGTAGTTCCAAGCCTGCAGTGCACAGACTCACTTTGTTCTGCAGTGTTGTTGATTAGCTTTGGATAAAGCATAAACTGGTGCCTCTTACCTGTGAGTAACACTGCATTGACAAAATGTAATGGTAATAAAGTTACAGTCATCTGAATCCAAAGGCAGCAACTTTGCCTACCTAAAAAAAGCTGTGCTAGAAAGGTGTTCTAAAAAGATAACTCCAAGTTATGCTCCCCCATTTAAAAACAAATTAATAACCAAGGGTGTCAATGAGCAGCAAACCAAACTGACTCCTTTTCACCTTTTTTTTTAATCCTAAACTTCTCTCCTTCACCAGCACTCAGAAATTAAGAAAACAATGAATTCCAAGCAGCTCCAGCCAGAAGTTCTGTATGCACAGAACACTACACCCTGCGCCTTCCAAAGGCCTTGGGGGGAAATCGGGCTCTGGGAAAGCACCTGGACGTAAGGACAGGCATCTCCTTGTCAGGGTGAGATCCAAAGTGCGTATTCCCATGGGCATAAGAGGCCTAAGGTGTGAAAGAAAAACAAACAAAACAACCCACAACCAAAACAAACAAAGCAAAACTCTGCAGAGTTGTTCTGCACGAAATTATTTTCAGCAGATAATTATACCCTGAGCTTTTTGTGCTCATGGCCAAACACTTGACACCCACAGGACGCTACCCCACAACCGCGCCGTGAGGGGCCGCGGCGGCAGCTCCCGCTCCCCGCCCC